>JBAWJQ010003870.1:0-228766 GCA_037783105.1 Bactrocera zonata
AAGCAATTGACATGAAATGGCGAACAATAATAACAAGCAGCCATAAAAGCAGTCGACGCGTCACTTGGCATTGCGAAAAAGTGCAGAAACGCGCTAAATGTAGCTTTCAACGTAATTTTGTTTTTAATCAAACGAATTATCACGCATTCATATGTATGATTATGATTATAAATAATGACACACCTAAGTATATACGACATGTGTACATATGTATACGCGCCCACCCCAAGAAGAGTCAATAGACAAGCGCCGAGGAAAACACAACATACTATTTGTCTAACGTTGTGTTTTCACGCACAAATATTGATATATACATATGTATAAATATCGACATATATGCATATGTGTGTCACATGTGGATAGCCAAGAGCAGAATTCACCATAATCACCTTGATGAGTTGATTGGTTGGGAGAAAAACTAGTCATCCTGGCAGTAATATTATATACATACATACATATGTGTATGTATTAGCAACAAAGTGACTATATATATATATATTATGTATGTATATATTCAAAAATATTTGTGTTTTTATAAAGGGCAATACACTTTAGATAACCTTCCAGCAAATAGATCGCTTGCGGCGGGGCCGTCAGGACCAATCACTAGGGTGACCCGTAGATTTGACAGGCAAAAAAATAAAACCGAAATTAAAAAAATTTTTTTTTTGAATCTTCAGTCAATCCAATCTCAAATTAAATACCAAAAGCAAAGTTCTTCTAAATGAGCTCATAAGGTTAGTTTGGGTTAGGTTAGGTTAATCTGGTAGGACAATAAGCCACGCTTAGACCAGTTTTGTTCCTTTGCGATATCAGATGGAGTTCAGTTGCTATATCCATGAGGAGTAGTCATCCTTTAGGGTACCTGCGATTAACGCAGATTTTAACAGACTCTGGGGTCTCACTATCGATACCTCTTGAGTGTATCATACCGTGGGGACCATAGGTGCTTACAACATAGTCTTGCCTATGCGGGACAAGTGGACAAGAGATGCTCCATTGTTCGACCTGCTGCCTTGCTCTAAACATATCCTGCAGTATTTTCGATCTGTCAGCCTCATTCTGCGGGCGTGTGTCGTCACCGGAGCTCATAAGAAGCTATAAAACCTTTCAGAGCGAACCAAAAACTGAAATGTGGATCGCATTTTAGAATCTTTCAAAGATGTACATACAGGTACATGACACATATAGTACATAGTAATATATTACTATATATGTCAGTAAGTTTTAGATTATGTTGCATCGATTGATATCCGCGACGAATATTACTGTAATTTCACTAAGGAAATTGAAACATCGGTTCTTTGCGTTCAAAAAAACTCATAAGTATCAATCAAAAGACCCACATGCATTGGCTAAGCATATGAAGTCGATTACAAATTTATTGAGATGACTAATACCGAGTCCAGTCAATTATTCTGATGCGTGGAATGTGTAAGATTTAAGATATTTCAACCTCAAATAGATTTTTTTTTTGACACCTAAGTCCCCTTTTCGTAGACCAGGTCACATATACATGTTTACAACTTGCCTCCAGATCAATTTGACAATTGGAATCGCGTTTTTAGCCTCACTGCCTCAATGGAAAGAGTTCGGTTCAAACGCCTGCAACTGTAAGGTCAAACTTGCTGAGTATAAATAATTCTTTGGACTACTAACCAAAAGGATTCCAGCCAAACTTTTTGACCGCGAAACAAAAGTGGAGCTCCTTCCTCCAATTCTTTACAGGTTCCCAGTCTGAAGTTTTACGGGTGAGAATACTCCTGCATACCAATTCAACGACTTTACAGTATGTAGAGATAGCCGAGTTTCGTCCTTTTGCTGTTTGGCGCCAATTAGAGATTCCAAGTATAGCCAGGTCATTCTCCACCTGGTCCTTCCAAAGGAGTTGGGGTCTTCCTCTTCCTCTGCTTTTCCCGGAGGGTGCTGTGTCGAATACTCTCACAGTTCGAGTGCTTTCATCCATACCGGTACGGCCTTGGCTTGTTGAGACTTTGTACTTTCACTCCGTCACTACATTTCATCACTAAATTAAATAACCGTCGGCAGTTTGACACTACCTTTTGCCGTTATTCGTTTTTTCGAAATTCATTTGAACCAGTTTCGAACACATAACATTCCGGAAGTTAATAACAAACACACAACACCCCTATGGCTATGACGTCCGCCTATACCGTTAGAAGGTTTCTCAGGGAATTTAACTTGTCTTACCATATAATACTTAGCAGCAAACGGTACTTACTTTATATTAGCACATATGAATGAATGTTTCTGGCTGCGCGCCACGTTCTGCAATTCTTTCAATTTGTATAATTGATACTAACTGCACATGCACATCTACATATAGTACAAAAATACGCCCTAGATAGAGCAGCGTGCTAACCTATTTGACAGGAATTCATCACATAATAAACATATGCGTGCATATGGCCATGCACTCATTCATACATACATACATATGTATGTATATCTGGACAAGGGAAGGTGCAACAAAGTTGATCTTTACTATGGAAAGTGGCTATCAAGTCTTATCTGACACATTCACACGTTTTCTCCATTTCCGCGAATTTTATAAATACATATTCGATTGGTGAGGAGTTACTAGAAGCTTAACTTGGAAGATAATAGATGTCATTATGCTTAATTAACAGTTGGTGAGGCTGCCAATTCTAGGATAATAGGGTGGCCACTGAATCGTGCTGCCTGATAGAGCGACTACTGATTTATGTTATCATGTAATCAAATCCCAATCTGCTTAAGTAAAAGGAAAGAACTTTCGGGCAGTATAAAGCTTGTAAGATGCTATCCATGTCGAATACCGTCAAATCCATTCAACTTTTAGCGCGATTGATTCAATAAGCCTCTTTCTTCTTTTGAATTTTCAATGCTTAACATGAAAAACTGCACCCGGCTAAAACTGGTACATACAGTGGATGGGGAATCGGCTCGTAATCTAACTTAAGCAATTTAGCAGTAACTACGGGTGTGGTGTGAACCGGGGCATTATTATGGCAGAACAGTACTTTTATGCAATTCGGATTCGAACCGAGCCACTAATTCAACATGGTAGAGCGCTGTCCTTCTTTAAGTCGACGGTAGATATCACACCTTTATAGCCGAAAGAACAGTATTCGCCTTTTTCGTAGCAGGTTAGCCGAGCGAAGTTCACTGTTCCGACTGAACGTATTAGAGGCACCTGAATGTGACTCGCCACTTTGAAACTCGAACCAATTTTTGACGCTCGCCAACGAAGGAAATTAGTAAACAAACAGTCTTGGTTTTCACTGTGCGAGTTTCGTTACAAATACAAGAATATAATCAATATTGATCGTTTTTCATTTCTCTAAACCACATACAAGCCAATTTCCCGTGCGGTAGAAACAAATATCCGAGTCCGAGCATGCACTACAGGATATTAAATATCTCTAGCATTAGTTGTCACATTTCTATCATTCTTTATATTTATAAATAAGTTAATTGTCTGTCATTTCCGTTGTATTTAAGAATATCCTTCCTGGCAACCAATATTACCGGACTTAAAAAATAGATCGACCGGTACTAGTTATGCAGCAACTTCTGTTTATTTTCTTACAGGATATACAAAATTTCGAATTAGTTTAAGACAGCATACGTCTGCACTTCCAGCCTCACAAGCGTAACTACAGTTGTTAGAAATCAAAAGATAATTCACATATTAAGATGGCAACGCCACCAAGAACCCAAGATCGTCATCCGCGAAAAGATATGGAGGTCGCTATTACCACCTCTGCTGATGCACAACGAAAATTGGCACGAAATGACGTTGGAACAGGGTTATCAAGTATCAAAATTGACATAACCGACAATAGTTTTTTTCAAACTCCCACCTCGCTGCCTGAGGGAAAAACGCTTAATACGAGCACAAACTCTAGTTTAAAGCAGTATCATCCTAACCACGACAATATACTAACTGATAACACTTTACACAATAACATACAGCACAAGCATCTGCACATCCAGCCGAATCTACAAGTGTCCAACCATTTGGATAAAATGTCAATACGATCGGTCAGTTCGGAGGATGTTTCGACCGCGGTGGAAGGCAAATGCTGTAGTGCAGCTGCTCGTAATCCGGCAATCAAAACGGGACGACGCATACAGCTGATGCAAGTAAGTGCTCTCAAATGAATGATTTACTTTTAAACTTAGTATATAGTGTGCTTAAAGTGCGAATATTCGCCTGAACTTCGATTTGAGTGATACTTCTTGAGGCGCGGTGTTTTTGATATTGACCATTCAAGTTTTTATCGTTATGAACCTCAATAAGAAGTTAAGTTAATTCGTCAAAAACTTTCCTTCTTCTTCTTCATTTGCGTAGACTTCGGTTATAGCCGAGCTTACAACTGAGCGCCAGTCTTTATTCCTTTTCGCTGTTTGGCGCCAATTGGATTTTCCAAGTATAGTCAGGTTCTTCAGGTGCTTCCCCGGCGGGTACTGTGTCAAATACTGTCAGAGCTGCAGTTTTTTTCATCCATTCGGACGACAGGACCTAGCCAGCGCAGCCGTTATCCCTTAATTTGCTGAACTATGTCAATATCTCGTACAGCTCATCGTTCCATCAACTGCCGTATTCGCCGTTGCCGATGCGCAAAGGACCATAAATCTTCCGAAGAACTTTTCTTTCGAAAACACGAAACACCGACTCATCAGATGTTGTCATCGTCCATGCCTCTGCAAAATGTAGCAGGACTTCTTGGCAAGAGTTATTCTGCACTGGATTCCGAGGTTGATATGGTTTTTGGTGTTAATACTGGTTCCAAGATAGACAAAATTATCTACGACTTCGAAGTTATCACTGTCAACAGGACGTGGGAGCCTAGCCGTGAGTGCGACAACTGTTTATTTGATGACGGGCGTTATTTTGTCTTGCCCTTGGTCACCACCAGACCCATTTGCTTCGCCTCTCTGTCCAACCTAGAGAAACCTTTCATGTTGCCAAAAGCTGCTTAGAAATCGACGAAGAGGTAGTGTGTGTCGATTCTCTTTTCACTGACCTAGTTTGGCTATAAATGGCTACGAAATTAATATCAATCAAAATCCACGACTTTGGGTCGAATGTGAAGTTTTTGCTTACTCTTTTCTTCGTATACATGTACATAATTTTTATTTTAAAGATCCAAAATAATATAGATGAGACAAAAATAATTAGGAGAGCAAACAATAAAAGGCAAAACTCTTTCCAAGCAGATATTTGTACGAAAAAAATGGCCGAAGGAAAGAAAAGAAGTCAAGCCTACCACCGACTCATGACAATTGCCTATAACGGCTTCCACATGTATTAAAAAATTCTCGAACACATAACCTCTTATAAATTGTCCCATTATGGTTTAGTGTTGCCTCTTTATTTGTCTATTGTATTTTCTTTAGAAAATTAAAGCGATTTCTCTCTCCAGCGTTTGGATATTGAACTAATTAATGAGAATTTATTACTGATTTTATTTGTTTGTTTATTTCAGATGATAATTTTGCCATTCATTCCAATACTTGCGCTGATTGTTCAAACATCAGTTATTCTACAAGAAATTCTTGACTACAGAGCAGAAGTGGCCGACATTGAGACGCAGGTGAGTGTTACCTTGTCGCAAGGTCCTACGTGTTTGTATGTTTATATGTATGTATCATATAAGAAAATATGGTAAGAAGATAGTGGTAATGGCTTTTCTATCACTCATTGTGACTGCAGTATGCTGCCGACTAGACGTTTGCCACTTGTAAAGCAAATGTCCGTTTGTCCAAACATTTTTTTATATTCTCGTAACTTGTTGCTACAGGATTCAATAGTTTTGTTCACCTAACGGTTATACGTATCACTTTAAACTAAGCGAGATAGATATAGGATTACTGTCTGTCTGTCTGTCTTTTCGTCCGTCTGTCCGTACGTGCAAGCTGCACTTGATTAATAATTGAGATATCTTGATGAGATATCTTGATGAAACTTTGTAGGCGGGTTCTTTAGTACAAAAAATTACGAGTTCGTAGATGGGCGTAATCGGACCACTGCCACGCCCACAAAACCGAATTATTAACCGAAAACCTACAGAGTGCCATAACTAAGGACCAAATTATGGTATAAACCTACATGAATAGTACCTTTGCATGAAATCGGAAGATAACCCCACTCACTCCCTATATAACGGTATTCTTAAAAACTACTAAAAGCGCAATAAATTAATAACTAAGTAAGCCTCCGAGATGGTATTAGAAGCTTTTATGGAAGCCGGTGTGAAAATTGGACGATAGGAGTAGCACCGCCCACTTTTTGGTGAAATCCCATATCTCGGGAGCCGACCAACCGATTTCGACAAAATTATAGCATTATTCTCTTGTTCTTATGTCACAGTACGAATATGAACGAAATCGGGCAACAACCACACCTACTTTCCATATAGCACAACTTTAAATTTTACTTGATTCTTTCACTTTCCAGTACACAAATAACGAAGAAATCAACAAAACAATATAAAACTTTGCACGAATAATTTCTTTAATGTATGCCACCTTACGCCTAAAAATTTTTTAAATCCAACATAAATTATTCAAGCCCCTAAGTACCGAATATTTAGACCCTGGTACCTAAAGTTGACTTTTGATCGAAAATGCCAGTCAATGTGTGATATATATAATAGAAATTCAGGGATAATCTTCTCTGACAATAGTATGTCTGTATGTCAAAAATGGGTTGAATCGAACCAATACTTCCCTAAGCCCCCATATATCTAATATAAAGATTTTCGAACTTCCAGGTGACTTTGTATCGCATATATCGGCCAATATGTGAGTTATCTCAATGAAAATAAGATAGCGTGTTTTATTCATAACAATGTATCTTTGTGCCTAAAATAGATAAATTTGAACGAAAACTTGGCCTAGCCCCTATGTAACTAATATCAGGATTTACGAACATCCGACTGACTTTACATACTCTATATGATTGATTTTTAGTATGTAGCATGTTAATAGTAGGTGGTATTGGGAAGAAACGTAAAATCGGATCAATACTACCCCAACTCGCATAGACTACATATAATAATTTTCGTTTTTCTAACAAACCTTGTGTCGAATATATTGGGCAGTGTAAGTTATATAGAGTACATATACATATCTATAAATAAAATTGCTCGGATTTCGATCATCTGGTTGACGTTTAACACCTTAAGGGGTTAGGGGTAGTTAGACTTTTCAAAAAATATTTTTTTTTATTTTCATTCGTTAAGTGTAATATCTTAAAAATATTCCCTGAAAGTTTCACGTTGATCCGACAATTAGCTTTTGAGTTATTCGAGAAATAAGAAAGAGAGCTCAGGCACTTCAAAGCGCGTTTTTCTCAAAACTATGTTTTTTGAATCGGTGACAACTGTAACTCGAAAACCGTTCAGAAGATTTTAATGAGATTTATAAAGCTTTTAGTATACATAATAAACTCGGGCCTGATCGAAGGATTCTTATTTTTTCGAAAATTTCGATTTTTTAAGACCAATTAACTGTTGATTTTTTCGCAAAAATTAAAAAAAAAAAATTCCCGAGGCCACCATTTTGTTAATTTTGAAAGCAAAATAAAATCCTTCGATCAGGCCCGGGATTGTTTATTTATAAAACTAATTTTTTTTTGTTCGATTGGTTTTAGATGAATCTCCAAGGACTTATGCTTGTCACCGCAAGTACCTTTTTTTGGAACAGGGTCAACACAAACAACTATAACTTCGGAAATTAATTTTTTTTTTTTTGAAATTTTCGTGACTTCCAGTCAACACATCTTATAATAATGCTATATTATTGCTTTTGTAAAATAACATGATTTAGTAGCAAAAAAAATACTGAAAACTCTCATTTTTTCATGCCTCTGACCACCCTTAAAGTACTTTCCCTGGCTTTGATTTTTGCATGTGTATAAAATGTTCGGTTGCACTCGACTTAGCTCTTGCTTACTTGTTTAATATAAACGATTGGCGAGAACTGGTGGAGATAAGCAAACGGAGTCATGGTGGCCATTTGACCGCGATTTTGTTTACATCATAAATGACATAAAATTAGCTTCATAACAAAAAAACCGAATCCACTTTGACCTAATTTGAATATTGTATTTCATTTTACATAACATCACGTCGTTCTTGTTGGTAGACGCTGTCTTTAGACTTGAAAAAGTTTTTCGGAAAATGTGTACGTACCGTAAGGACGTTGAAATTGTAAAACAGTTTCTAAAATATACTATCCTACTTTGTAGGTGCATTAAAACGGTTAGTACTGAAGACTAAACGTTTTGCAATTGTCCCTACAGAGATTTTTCTTCTACAGTTTTTATCTTCATTAGTCTTGTACAAAGAATGATGAGGCAATACAATCAAATTAAAATTTATCGCTCCAATCGCGCCCTTCTGTACATATAGACACAAGTATTCTTCTTTGCATTTATGTTTGTAACTTAGACTTTGCCTTACAGCAAAGTTAAATAAGACTGATTGAAGATTAATTAGATAATCAAATAGAAAGGTTAACTACAACTTGCAGCTAAACACGAAGAACTAGTAGATATACATACATTTAAATATTTACTACTGTGCCCAAAAAATAAGGTGACATTTGAATTTAGGTTGGTAGTACTGTCAATCACATTTATGTTAAATTTCAAGTCAAAATATTCATTAGTGTTTGAGATACGTGTCGTTTTGTGAGCTGCTAAAAGTGAGTTTTTCGTTTTTTGCGATGTCGAAATTTGTTGAGCAAAGAATTTGCATTAAATTTTGTTTACGGAATCAATTTTCTGCTGCGGATACGTTGAGGATGGTGCAGAAAGCCTTTGGTGATGCGCCTCTGTCTAAAACAATGGTTACAAGTGGTATAGTGAGTTCTAAGCCGGCTGTGAACGTGTCGAAGACGAAGACCGTCCAGGGCGAACATCAACCTCAACCGACGAAGCTCACGTTCAACAAATCAAAGATTTGGTGTTGAAAAACCGTCGATTAACAATTAGAGACCTTGCTGATAAAGTTGGCATATCGAAAGGCTCAGCCAATACCATTTTGAAGGATGTTTTGGGCCTAAAGCGCGTCAAATCTCGACTGGTACCGAAAACATTGAATTTTTCGGAAAAAAGGCGTCGCGTTGAAGTGTGTGAAACGATGCTTTCTGACTACCAGGGTGTCATGAAATGCATTATAACTGGCGATGAGACTTGGATCTATGCTTACGACCCCGAAACAACCGATCAATCGAGCGAATATCGTGCCAAAAGAGAGCCGAGACCAAAAAAATCGAGCCAAAGTCGCTCAAAAATCAAGGTCATGTTGACTGTTTTCTTCGATTATCGTGGTGTTGTGCATTATGATTTCCTTCCAACCGGTCAAACAGTCAACAAGGAATATTATTTGAACGTTATGCGTCGTTTGCGTAACGCTGTCCGCCTAAAAAGGCCGGAATTGTGGAAGACAATTCTTGGTTTTTACACCACAATAATGCACCAGCCCTCGTAATTCGTTATAATTTCGCCAAAAACTCAACCCATATCGTTTCGCAACCACCGTATTCACCTGATCTGGCGCCGTGCGACTTCTGGCTGTTCACCAAGCTCAAAAGACCGTTCCGGGGACACCGTTTTTATACGATAGAAGAGATTCAAGCCGCAGCGAAGACGGAACTGAAGGCCATCCCGGAAAGTGACTACAACCAGTGTTTCGAAGAATGGAAAATCCGTTGGCATAAGTGCATTGAATCGGGTGGGGATTACTTTGAAGGGAATGAAATTGATTTGGAAGAATAAATAAAGTCACCTTTTTTGGGCACAGTAGTATATGTGGGTATAGTAAAAATAAATCAGTTATTTTTGCAGTAAATTGAGTGTTAAATCAATATTTTTTGAATGATCACTTTGTGCCAATTGAATGTATAAGAACCTCCCAACTTGGCTTCTGGCTAGTTGATATCGATGTGTGCCCTGGTGCTGTCCAGATGGAACACAATTACTCACCAAAGCTTGCCGGTCCTAAGCGATTATTTTCTTAAGACGATCCAAGTTCTGACAGTACCGGACAAATTAAGGGTTGGGAGTTGCGGTTTCCCTGCCAATCCCACCAAACATATAGCACAACCTTCACGTTTCGGACAATCGTTTTGGTTTCATGTCGAAAGTGATCCACTTATCATCACCACTAACCAACCGCTTCAGAAATAGATCGATTTTGTTGCGTTGAATCGCGATTCGCAAGTGGAAATTCGTTACATGAAGTTTTAGGCACTTTTTTTTATGGATCCAGCCTTATTTAAATAGTTACAAAAGGGTTTTGTGCTTTAGCTCAACACAATGCTGACATGATGGTCGGACGCGACGATTTTCAATCTTTTATCGATTTTCGACAACTGGTTTTACAGAGCGTCTAACCTCTTTAACACATTATCAGAACCCAAGATCCTATTCACATTTTTAACCGCCATTCTTGCGTTTACTCTCTTATCGAAGAAATACTTTCTCTTTGCTGATGTCCATTTTGGGGCGTGTCCAAGCAATACTGAGTCAAGTAATCACAAAACTATCTGAGAAGTTTTTTTTTAACACGAAATCTTATCTTTCTAACATCATATGTAAAGCGTATGAGGTTACGCACTTATATAAAACGGGCTAAAGGTTACATTCGAGCAGCGATCTCGGACTTATGAACCAACCCAAATTTGAATAAAAGTATGGACAAATATCTACAAAATTCATATTGTTACTCTTTCCACAAGTTTTTTTTTTTTTTTTTTTGATTTATCAAGAATGATCTTAACATTTTTCATATTTATTTTATTACATGCTTAACTTTTGCCAAAAGGTAACAATAGCTACAAACTTGGGAAAAGTTGTGACCCGTCTACAGCTGGAGCGTTCAGAAGTGTCCTTTTATATCTTCACCAATGGCAATATAGAACGGTGAGCTAATTTTTATAGGGTTTTTATCGTACTATAGGACTTTATAATAGAGCTGCCATCTGAACTGATCTATATATAAAAAAAAAAACAATATAAAAAACAAGTGCTTGTATGGAAAACTTTTTTATTTGAGAAATTATCTTCAAGTAATTTTGCATAGATTTTGTTTAAAATATCGTATGTATGCTATTGTTGATATCGGACTACTATAGCATATAGCTGTCATACAAATAGTTCATTCAAATTCAAGATAAAGATGCGTTTCAGATTAGCTGCAGGTGTATGCCGTCGATATTAATATCATTGGTCTCAACAACCGCGTCGTTAGTTTTGCTTTCTCCAGAATGGATGGTCACTCATCATCCGCTTTCTACAGGATGCAGAGGCATGAACGACGACAACATCTGGTGAGTCGACGTTACGAATAACGAATGCCGCCGTCGGTGGAACTATGAGCTGTACGAGATACATATACGAAGACATGACATAGTTCAGCGATTTCAGAGACAGCGGCTACGCTTGCCAGGTCGTCGTCCGAATGAATAAAACCACTGAAGCTCTGAGTAGTACTTTGCCGGGTGAAGCAGAGGAAGAGGTAGACCACCACTTCGTTGTGAAAGATCAGGTGGAGAAAGACCTGGCAAATTTGGAATCTACCAATTGACGCCAAACAGCGAAAAGTAAAAACGACTGGCGCGCTGCTGTAAGCTTGGCTATAACCGCGTAAGCGTTGTCTACGCTAATAAAGAAGAAGAAGACATCTTCTTGATCGCCCTCATAGTTCAAAGTAGTACCTGTTGGCAAGTTTTTGACAGACATTTTCCCGCCCCCATTATATAATTGAGAAATAAATATAATATAGTATTCTTAATTTCTAATGATATCAATAGACACCAGTGGTTTTATATACATGCATATTGTATGTGCTAGATCTATGTATGATCTCTCAACTTTAGAATAAGAAAGAGTTTAGTATGAAGAAATTTGAGTTCATTATCTATTCATATTCCGATAATCTTTTCTCTTTCATCGCTAATAGACAGTTTTTGTTTGTTAAAATGATATTGCCAGCCTTTCGACTTAGTCAAATTATGGGGCATCAATTCGAGCCTTCGAGACTGCAAGAACTACACCAACTGCATGTGGTAGTTTAGTCAAATCTGACATTAATTTGAAAATATTTTTATATCAAAACTTAATTAATGTGTTATCAATAATTTAATAGATCAAATTTAACACGGAGATTCGCTATAACCGACAATGCTTTGAATAATCTAACAACATGGAATGAAGTTAGTGTACCCACATTGCCAGATGAAGATGAAGATTTTGAGGTTATGCTTAATCGGACGGAGTTTCAAAATCGTTTAAATGAATTCAGGTAATTCTATCAATGAAGATTTATTATTTCTCGATAGCATAAAAATATCTTTGAGAAGTGCTTGAAACTTGTTTTCTGTCAAAAGACGTTAGCCGGGTCATTAGCAACCTATCGCGTATTACTTTATAACTGCGACAAATAGAAAAATACTTATATAAAAAATTAGTTCAGAAAAGTTTTCATTTAAATCATCTTAGAAAATTAAATAGTTTGAGTAACCTATAAGGTTGAAAATCACAAAATCTTTTCGATTAGGATCCAGTTTCTATAGCATTTCGTTGAGCAAACTTATAGCTATTCGTAGTCTCATTTAGATTCTATTTTTCTTTCATAAAAGTAACACACGCTCAGCGATTTGTACCTGAGAATAAATGAGCCATAATTCTCTCATCAAAATAAATAAATGTTTCTGCTTTTAAGGATTGCTCTAGTCTCTTAAATCTGGTTGACCACGAATTACTCGGTTTGAGCGCATACATTTTAAAGATGTTTGAAAATCACCTAACTCGGGAAATCGTAATGGTAAACACGCAAGTTTTAGATCTTCCTTGTGCAAGTTCAGTTGCACTCAAAGCCTCACAACAGGTTCAGTAGCACTCAAATTCTCGAAACAGTGTATAATTCCCGTTTGGAGAATCAGTGCGTAATTCTTCGATAATTGTTAATAACAATATCCAAAATGAGTTACTTCCGAGTTCAAAAAGTATAGTAAAGTTTACGTAGACAGGTCTAACACTTTCCTAAGACAAAAAACCACCAACGGTCACTTGTTTGGGGACTCAATAGATAGAAAGGAGAGCACCAATCGAATGTTCAAGTTAAACCCACTAACACTTTAGGATTTCAGCTGAAAAATACTTTTTAATATTTTTTTTCGAACGATTATAACATTTAGAGATCGTGTGCGCTCAGAACCCGAAGATAGTTCAATAACGGATGTTATGAATTGGTACACGGCAATAAATCGCGCTCTACTGCATCACCTCACTGAACAAATAAAGGAAACGGATAACAGTGGCGTTTGGCGGTAATTAATATCAATACAGTTATCTATCATAAAAAAAAAAAATTGTATCTTCATTAGCTACCTGATTGGTTTCAAAAATCTCTTAAAAAGTATTGAGTGCCAGAACATTGCTGCTTCTTTTGGCACTAAATACTATGGACGCGGTTACTTGGGCTCGGATGCGTTGGTTTCCTTCATTCGCTACGAGTTTTTATCACGTGAACTTATCAACTCAACGCTAAATTATGTGCCCAGTTTGAGGCCAATGTATATGAACATAACCAGGACCGACAAATATAAGAGACTGAAAGCGATGTTAGTATTATAAGAGCTGCAATATGTACATATACTTCAAATATTTAATGAAATATTTGCTCTTAACTCCTTTACAGGAACATAAATGTTTTTAAAAACAAACAAGGTGTTTCAGACGAACGGAATGCTATACAATATTACGATACTATGCACAATTTTACGGATGATTTACGGATATTACAGAAGGCGCTACGGATCAAAATCAAGTAAATATATTAGTTAGGGTGGGCATTTGATCATTTAGGTAGGTCGAAAAAATGTATATTTAATTCTAGTTACAAAACTATTTTTCAAAGACAAATTCCAAAAAAAAAAATGTTTGGTCTCAAAAAATCATCACAAATTTGCCCCAGTAATCTTCAAGTTCATCAATCTATTACATTGAGACCGGGTTTGATTCGATCGCTTCGATTATAAATTTGCTGACTGATCGCTGGTTTTGTTCCGTTACGTAAAGGTAGTTGAAAGAGTTCAAAGCTCTGCATTGCAATTTTGAGTCGGTTCTTAGGTCTTAGATTCAGCTCGATTATCTTCACCGGCAGCGATATAAACGTAAGAGATGTGGATATACGTACTACCCTACGTACCAAATAGAAGACCACACATTAGTTATTTTAGTATAAAATTAGAAGAGACATGACTTTGGATCTCAAGCTTTCTTAAGTCATTGTATTCAATCAGTAGTCTTTAATTCTTCTGATGCCTGTTAGGATGGATGTACATACGTGGAGACTGTTTGGAACAGTAGAATATGATATTACCCATAGAGACTTCATCTGTAACTAAACTAAGGATAGAACTGAAACAACCAAATATGAAGTACATAATAATTCTACGAAACTATATGATAATATAAATACAAATACCATTTTTTTAACCAACAGAGAATATGTCGATACAACACTCGCGGAGGCTGCTAATAAAGAGGCGGTGGGCATAGCTATCTTGGTCGTTGTTCTATGTGTTTCGCCAATTATTATAATCTTAGTCAAGAATGCTGCCGCAACTATACAGGTAAACAGATATATGTAGTTTGTAAAGTGATCTTTTTTTCTCATAATACAAGTTTATACCATGAAAAGGATGTATTAAGTTTGCCACGATGTGTATAACATTCGAAATGATACGTCAGAGACCCTTTATGTATGTATATAAGTGATCAGCATTATGAGTTGAGTCGATTTAGTCAAGTCCGTCTGTCTGTCCGCCCGTCGGCATGTATATATGCGAACTTGTCCCACAGTTTTTGAGGTATCTACCTGATATTTTGCACCCGTTCCTTTCTCATCAAGAATCTGCTCATTTGTCGAATAATTTTTGTGATATCGGACCACTATAACTTTGAGGCCCTATGTTCCACCTAGGAACTACGGGAAAATATATACGTACCACTATAAATTGTATGGATCAGATTAGATCACTATGGTATATAGCTGCCAAACTGACCGATCAAAGCTCTTGTAAAATTTTTTTTTATATTTGCGAAGGGTACTGCAGCTTCGGTGCAACCGATGTTAACGTTTTTTCTTGTTTTACTGTCATTATAACCGTTATATTTCTTGTTCGATATTTTCTACAAGATGTATGCCGTCAATCTCGCACAGAAAGCCAAGGAATTGAAAAGGGAAAAGCGTAAAAGTGATTCTCTACTGTTCCAGATGCTCCCGCCCAGTGTTGCCATGCAGCTAAAACAAACTCAACAGGTAAAACTATCATTCTGACAGCCGTACACAAAAGATGAAAGTATGGTAGTCATAAACAATACCTAAGTATACACGTATATCATATATGATTTGTTGATAAATTGAATTGATACTGACGCTGAAGGATACACTTTGACATTTGCGGAACAAGAAACATAGTATTTAAACCAATTATTATTTATATTTTATTTGTGACATTTGAATGTCTAAGAGAATTATTTTTTTGCTAATCATCAGAAACCTGAAGTTGAACTAGAGATCCAAAAAAAAACTCCAAAAAATCAATTAATTATGTTAAATTAAGCTAAGCTAAGTTAATTAAGTAAGGATGGGGTCATGTGTAGAAGTTCACGCGAGTGAGGAAAGTTCTCTGATCGCCATTCACTTGGGAGTGGCCAGAAACGATTCTTTTACATATGACTCAAGCAGCTCACGACTTCCGGTCTTTGACCAAGTATCCTCTGGGTAGCCTAAGAACATCCGTTTGAAGGCGAGCTAAAGTGAGAAGGCGAAACACCCCCTGCATAGGGTTGTGCGCTGGGTTTGGGACCCGCCACGTAAAAAAACATCCCCAATGCAAAAGTTTAAACAGCCTCGGATGAGAGACCCCCTTTTGATGACGACCATGGCAAACGAAATAAGGACTATGATTTGAGGGCGTGCACCTGGAATGTCCGGTCCCTTAATTGGGAAGGTGCCGCTGCCCAGCTGGTAGATGTCCTCGTAAAGATAAAGGCTGACATCACCGCCGTCCAAGAAATGCGATGGACGGGACAAGGACAGAGACGAGTAGGTCCTTGTGACATCTACTACAGTGGCCATATAAAGGAGCGCAAGTTTGGTGTTGGATTCGTGGTGGGAGAGAGACTCCGTCGCCGAGTACTTTCATTCACTCCGGAGAATGAACGTCTAGCCACAATCCGCATCAAAGCGAGGTTCTTCAACATATCGCTGATTTGCGCCCACGCCCCGACGGAAGAGAAGGACGATGTGACCAAAGATGCCTTTTATGAGTGCTTGGAGCGCACTTATGAGAGATGCCCCCGCCACGATGTCAAAATCGTGCTTGGCGACTTCAATGCCAGGGTGGGCAAAGAAGGTATCTTTGGCACTACGGTCGGTAAATTCAGCCTCCACGAGGATACATCCCCAAATGGGTTGAGGCTGATCGACTTCGCCGGGGCCCGAAATATGGTTATCTGTAGTACTAGATTCCAGCATAAGAAGATACATCAAGCTACCTGGCTGTCTCCGGATCGAAAAACCACCAACCAGATCGATCATGTTGTGATAGACGGAAGACACGTCTCCAGTGTTTTAGATGTGCGTGCGCTCCGAGGTCCTAACATCGACTCGGACCACTATATTGTTGCAGCCAAGATTCGCACCCGCCTCTGTGCAGCAAAAAACGCACGCCAACAAACACAAGGAAGGTTCGACGTCGAGAAGCTGCAATCACAACAGACAGCCGAACGTTTTTCTACTCGGCTTGCACTCCTGCTCTCTGAGAGCACTCGTCAACAACTCGGTATAAGGGAACTGTGGGACGGCATTTCAAACTCCTTACGTACAGCTGCAACCGAAACCATTGGTTTTCGGAAAGCGCAAAAGAACAGCTGGTACGACGAGGAGTGCCGTGTTGCAGCGGAGAGAAAACAGGCTGCCTACCTCGCAACGTTACGATCGACCACAACACGTGCGAGATGGGATAGATACCGAGAGTTGAAGAGGGAAGCGAGACGCATTTGTAGACAGAAAAAGAAAGAGGCCGAAATGCGTGAGTACGAAGAGCTTGATAAGCTGGCCGACAGGGGTAATGCTCGAAAATTCTACGAAAAGATGCGGCGGCTTGCAGAAGGTTTCAAGACCGGAGCATACTCTTGTAGAACCCCCAAGGTGATCTAGCCACCGATGCCCAGAGCATACTTAAATTATGGAGGGAACACTTCTCCAGCCTGCTGAATGGCAGTGCACGCACAGCACCAGGAGAAAGCGAACCCGATACCCCAATCGATGACGATGGAGCAGACGTTCCTTTGCCCGACCATGAAGAAGTTCGAATAGCAATTGCCCGTCTGAAAAACAACAAAGCGGCAGGGGCCGATGGATTGCCGGCCGAGCTATTCAAACACGGCGGCGAAGAGTTGATAAGGTGCATGCATCAGCTTCTTTGTAAAATATGGTCGGACGAAAGTATGCCCAACGATTGGAATTTAAGTGTGCTATGTCCAATCCATAAAAAAGGAGACCCCACAATCTGCGCCAACTACCGTGGGATTAGCCTCCTGAACATCGCATATAAGGTTCTGTCGAGCGTATTGTGTGAAAGATTAAAGCCCACCGTCAACAAACTGATTGGACCTTATCAGTGTGGCTTCAGACCTGGTAAATCAACAACCGACCAGATATTCACGATGCGCCAAATCTTGGAAAAGACCCGTGAAAGGAGAATCGACACACACCACCTCTTCGTCGATTTTAAAGCTGCTTTCGACAGCACGAAAAGGAGCTGCCTTTATGCCGCGATGTCTGAATTTGGTATCCCCGCAAAACTAATACGGCTGTGTAAGCTGACGTTGACCAACACGAAAAGCTCCGTCAGAATCGGGAAGGACCTCTCCGAGCCGTTCGATACCAAACGAGGTTTCAGACAAGGCGATTCCCTATCGTGCGACTTTTTCAACCTGCTTCTGGAGAAAATAGTTCGAGCTGCAGAACTCAACAGAGAAGGTACCATCTTCTATAAGAGTGTACAACTGCTGGCGTATGCCGATGATATTGATATCATCGGCCTCACACCCGCGCCGTTAGTTCTGCTTTCTCCAGACTGGACAAGGAAGCAAAAGAAATGGGTCTGGCAGTGAACGAGGGCAAGACGAAATATCTCCTGTCATCAAACAAACAGTCGTCGCACTCGCGACTTGGCACTCACGTCACTGTTGACAGTCATAACTTTGAAGTTGTAGATAATTTCGTCTATCTTGGAACCAGCGTAAACACCTCCAACAATGTCAGCCTGGAAATCCAACGCAGGATTACTCTTGCCAACAGGTGCTACTTTGGACTAAGTAGGCAATTGAGAAGCAAAGTCCTCTCTCGACAAACAAAAACCAAACTCTATAAGTCACTCATAATTCCCGTCCTGCTATATGGTGCAGAGGCTTGGACGATGTCAACAACGGATGAGTCGACTTTGCGAGTTTACGAGAGAAAGGTTCTGCGAAAGATTTATGGTCCTTTGCGCGTTGGCCACGGCGAATATCGCATTCGATGGAACGATGAGCTGTACGAGATATACGACGACATTGACATAGTTCAGCGAATTAAAAGACAGCGGCTACGCTGGCTAGGTCATGTTGTCCGGATGGATGAAAACACTCCAGCTCTGAGAGTATTCGACGCAGTACCCGCCGCGGGAAGCAGAGGAAGAGGAAGACCTCCACTCCGTTGGAAGGACCAAGTGGAGAAGGACCTGGCTTCGCTTGGAATATCCAATTGGCGCCACGTAGCGAAGAGAAGAAACGACTGGCGCGCTGTTGTTGACTCGGCTATAATCGCGTAAGCGGTGTCTACGCCAGTAAAGAAGAAGAAGAAGAAGTTAATTAATCTGATAAGTCATAATTTATAGTTAATTGCTTAAATAACAAATAATTTTATATCTTCCACTGCTATTTTACTCCGCTCTCAGGTACCCGCTGAAATGTATGAAGCTGTAACCGTTTACTTCAGCGATATCGTCGGTTTCACAGAGATAGCTGCAAGATGTACACCTTTGGAGGTTAGTGGTAACTCATTCTATGATTTTAGTTTTTATGAGGGTTATTCAAAGAGGGTGAGTTTTCTTCAAAAATATTTATGTGTTCGGCAAAAGAATTCCTTCAAAGTGGTCATAGCCGAGTACTTTTAAGTGTATCTATAGTATTTTCTTCATAGATCAGAGGTAAAAACTCTGGTCGAAGCAAAACACAAAATTATGGAAGTATTGCTGAACTTTAATTTTAGGGTGAAAATTTTTATTATATGTAGAGCCAACTCGGTTTTCTAGTACAACGCAGATCCTAATCGGCTTTTAGTATTTCAACCATTAGTCATAATGATACTTTCATATTTCGCCACCTCATAAGATCTTAATAGCTATAATTCTAAGATTAGATCAGATCAAATTCAAATGATGCCTTTTTAGACAAAATTGGATAAAGTAATATAAATAATAGTTGTTGTTGTTGCAACGGTTATTAAGTCCACGTTGGGATGGTAAGCTTCAGGTACGTTGCCATCGAGGTCACCCAACGGTAGGCCCATGAAAAGTGCTGTTTCGACAGGGTTGGTCCATGCAAAAAAGTGATTAGTGTCATGCGGGTACTCGTTGCTGATGAGTTTCTTTCTGCACGCTGGACTTATATATGATATGTCGGGGTCGATTCTGGATAAGTAGGAGTTTAAGTTGCTACAGTATCCAGAACGAAGCGGAGAAAAGGTCACTCTCGACGGCAACTGGAGGTCGTCGTCGGCATTTGATGGTGGTTTCATTCCAAGTACCCCATACACTGAAAGGAAGTCGATGAAGGTGTTTATAGCTCCGCTGTGAATGACGGTCAGTGCATGTCTGAAGTTTGTTGCGTCCGAAGGCTGGACGGCGTATTGTTTTGTGTCGCCGACGTAGTTAAGGACGAACCTCTTGATGTTCCTAGGATAATATTTTCCTAGTATTTTAACTAACTAAGCTATATAACATAGCTTGACTGTGTTACTGGTCCATAGCTTTATTACTGTTTTTATACCGACAATAAATATTCCTCAAATGATTTGTCGTTGAGTCAACTCAACAGTGACAGTACTTATTAGGTTATATCTAAGTCCGTGTCCGTTCCGGTAATATAGGCTCGACTCTCGTGAAAATTTATTTTCATATTTTCTGATAGCTTTCCTTGGAATATACTATTACTAATTAATGAAAACTTTAAGGTTATGCTCAAACGGAATCTCTGAAATAATTATCTAGTTTCAAGCTATCGATGATAGGTTAGCAACAGATCTACTGCTCCGGAGTGCAGCCTCCTTCAGAGAAGTAACCATTCACTCATATATCAGAGCGACGATACTAGTCTTGGTCGAGGCGTACCTAATCTCGCTACCAATAGCATCGCGTGTCTTTGTGATAAGACTGGTATGGGTGTCAGCGTGTAGTGCAATCGCAAGAAATTGTAAAGCTGATGAGCTAGATAAGAAAAGGCTCCCTAGAATCAGCTATCGGTAGAATGGGAGTGGGTCAGTGCTCCCGTATCCTCTTATACTCTGCTACTAAATAGATAGCTGGGCTTCGCGGAAGCTGTGCCAACGCTGGGTTACCCTCGGTATATGTGCTGCCACAAAAACCTTTTCACCCAAGAACGATCGCAAGAGATCTAGTGATCTTTTTGCCCTCAGTACGGCTAGACTCTCCCCAGTTCTGGGGCTTTTAACAGACCATTGCCGTGTTGGCGTCCAACCCCACTTTTTCGATCTAACCTAATACATTTATTTATAGAAAGATAATTTCACATATATCTGTATACCTATATATTATGTAACCGAATTAAAATATTTTAGGTCGTCACCTTTCTGAACTCAATTTATCGTGTTTTTGATGAGCGCATTGAATGTTATGATGTTTACAAAGTGGAGACAATAGGTGACTCCTATATGGTAGCATCAGGACTGCCAGTCAAAAATGGTACGTATGTAACTGTTGTTATAAACATATTGGCATATGTATTTACACACACACTGACGTACATATGGACAAATTTAGAGAGTTATAAATTGTATCACAAGCCAAAATATCTTTCAGGAGTTGATAAAAAAGTTAACAGTAGCGTAATTTAAGCTTACAACAACATACTATAATATGTATTTGTAGACATGTCTATACATATACAGTTAATTTACATTCAAATTCAGTTCAAAGGTACCAAGTATCATATGCTCACATAAAGTGATAATTTGTACATATGTGCGCTTGATGTGCGAATAATGAACTTGTTGGAAAAATTGTCACTTTCTGTCGAGCGAAAATTATTATGCACTCAGCAACACCCTTTCTTCTTTTTTCTTTTTGATTTTTTCTTGTTTCTTGTTTCGTCAACACTTCACGTTTGCCCTAACAACCAACTATAATCTCCGCATCCGGCTCGCTGTCTCCACCAATGGCGGACCACACATACACCTTTGTTTATACTATATATACACACACATACATATACATATGTGGGGTGTGCAGGCGAAAAGCATGTTTCGGAAATTGCCACAATGGCGCTTGATTTACTAGACGCATCGTCTTTTTTCAAAATTCCGCGGTCAACGGGGACGTTGCAAATACGCTGCGGCATCCACACTGGTCCGGTGGTCGCTGGTATTGTCGGCACGAAAATGCCGCGCTACTGTCTATTTGGTGACACGGTCAACACAGCGTCACGCATGGAGTCTACTGGTGAGGCCCACAAAATTCACATCACGGATGAATTGAACGAGGCACTGCACAGGATTGGTGGCTTTCGCACAGAGCACCGCGGACTCATTGATGTAAAGGTAAGTAAATTACATTTTTTCCATTAAAATCTGAAGAACTAGGTACAAAATCAAATATATACATAAGTATGTAATCGTAAATTAGGTTGTCCCTCAATGCAAGAATATCTATTTTCAGACAAATAGTGGTTTCCACCAATTTGAGGAAACTTCATTTCATTTTATGTTGTTGTGAGATGCATATTTCCGTTAGAAAATATATTCTAATTGACGCTACTTGAAAGCAAGGCCATTGTGAATGGGTCCTAACACTGCCAATGTAGTATATTCGGATGGAGTAGTCAATGACATAATGGTAATCGATAAACAGGACATCTATGCTACTCAAATGAACGACTACGAATGAATTTTCCATACAAAACTCTCATCTCAACTTTATTTCGAAAATGATTTGAGTAATGTGATGTACTGTATACAACAACAACAAGACTGTCGCCACATTTCAAATCTGCAAACTAAAAATTGTTTATCACAAAGTTCATATATTCGACATTCGTGGCATTAAAATTGAAAAATAATTTATTATTCACACGTACTGTGGAGAAAAGCGGAAAAATTGGCAAAAGTTTAATAGATAGTCTCTGTTTCTGTTAAAAATTATGTTTCTGTTAGGAATGCTGTAAAAATGCTAGTGTTCATTGAAATTCGTAAAAAGTGTCTGATAACTCTTTTAAGTATTGCATTAAATGTAACTATGTATTTAACTGTCTAAAAATCTGCTCTGTTAAAAAATAGGTTTCTGTTATAGTCCTATAATGACTAAGTTCACCTCGGAATTCGATATACCCATTTATATGTCTGTAAATGCTTGTATACTGACACCCTAAAGTTGTCTCAAAACCTACATATGGTAGGGTATACCTACCAAAACTATTTATGTTTAAAAATGTCTTTCTGTTATTGGTTTTCTGTTTTAAAGCGGTTTTAATTCTTATTGGATTCCCTTAAAGCAAGTAACTTCTCGGGATCTGTTATAATTTCTGCTTCTGTTAAAAATTTAGTTTCTGTTAAAGAAAAAACTGTTTCGGTTGTGGCGGTATTTGTAAATGGCAGTACCCTATTGCACCGGAAGTAGAGTTAGATTACTGTTAATATCAGTATTTTAATAATTATTTTTAATACACATACATAAAATCGTATAAAGAAATTTAACATTAGTAATATAATATTTATCTAATTTTAGGGCAAAGGTCTCATGAGCACTTACTGGCTGACTTGCAAAGATGGTCCGGTGAAGGCTCGTTGTGAAGAGATTTCCTGGTTCACTGACATGCAACCAGTGTTTTTGGAAAAACTGAAGTCAGAACCTCTGCTAAAAAGCGATAGCAAGCGAAAATAATGTCACGTGTTGTAGGTTTATTCTACATACATACATACATAAGTATGCATGTTTAAATGTAAAAGTACATACAACATTTAATCTCCATAAAAAAATAGACATATTTTGTTCGATAAGAACTTTATAATAATAAAAGGTACAATATTTATCTCAAATACAATTTCGTGGTATATATGTTATTATAAGGGAAAATACAAGTAGATCAACGTGCGTAAGTACATATTATGTATATTAAAAATAACTTTTGAGCGGTACATCCGCCGGAACAGAGTTGATGAAGCAATGCTGTTCTTAACAGTTGGATTTGCTCGACAATTTATTTACATTATATGTATACGTTTTTTTGCTTCTAATGACTTATTATTTGCTTAGTAAAATGTGCACATTTATGAAAATGTTATGAATAAATACTTATATACACACATGTTTGGTTTTTCCAATGCTGCTTGATAGGTGCTTCCTTCGGTAGAAAAAATATTGATACAGTGTTTTTATATACTCCTGGCGGTGTATTCCGCATTGTATAATATTTGTTTGTTTACCAGCTAAAATGTTAATAGTTCTCTCTCTCATGGAAATTTTCTTTAAAGTATTATTTATTTTATTTAGTATCTCTATAACCAACGATATCGCATTAAATTCCAATTTGAACTAACTTATACCTAAAGATTCCTTCATATGGCCATATTGGACGAAAATGAACTGTGGACAAGGCACCACACACAAAGCTGAATAGTGTGAAATTCACAATAACGCATAAATGAACTTGCATTGTATTGAAAAGATTTATATCGAAATTAAGAGAGTTTCGCCAATTCGCTGCCAATTAAAACTATTTACGGTGCCCAACATATAAAATTGTGCAAGTTTATTGACTTTACACTTAATTTAACTGCGTTAAAGCAAAATATATTAATAAGTTTGCAATCATATAACTGTTTAATTCTGCAGCTTTAATCAAAAACTCTCTAAGTTACTACCAGCATTTTGGTACACTGAGATATTTGGCAAAACTTATGTCCTTGAAATTAAACTAAAGCAAGTGAAGTTGGCGAAATGTAATGAAGGTTTGGACGACTTATGCATTAATTTATGTGTTGTTTTGTCCAAAATAAAAGTAATTCACCTTACCTTATATTGCTGCACATAAGTGAACTCAAATATCTGAATGTGTTGGAAAAGAGAAATCGGTAATTTTTCGTGTGTGCAACAAAATTGTATCGTAATTTTCAACAAAGTGTATCCTAAATCCAATGAGCTTCAATTTTCAAAACAACGTTATAATATTAGTATCGACCATCTACAGAATTAAATAAAGTTTATTTGAAAGAAATCTAATTTTCCATAAATACGCCACCTGAGTTTACATACATATATCGGTGTTTGCACATATGTACTTACATAAGTATTAGGGTTAACATTCAATGGAATTATACCGTATAATTGCAAAACACGTTAATTGCATCCTCGGCACTTTGATGCAACAAAATGGCAAGAAATGTGATATGTCGTCCGCGTATAGTGTATTGATTATATTGATAACGAAGCCTGCTCTCTGAATGTAAATAATAATAAATATATTAACCACATATTTCGTTTGTTTCGCGTTTAATATGCAAAAATACAATACTCTAATTGGTTTGATTTAAAATTCAAAAGTGGCAGCTCTGAGATTTTCTCTGAGTAATTGGTAGTGGGAAAAGAGAAATTTTATGTTGTATTCAGTGGCGGCTTTTGAACCTGAATATTCTACTGAGCCTGAATAACTGCTCTGTTCATACATTCACAAATTAATGGGAGGCGAACATTACGTGAGTGTGTGATTGGTTCATTTGATCTATTAAATATAAAATAATTTTCAAAAGATTATCAAATAATTAAAGTGATTCGCATTTTATAAAAGTGTACTGTGTATTTGTCGGGTCAAATGAATATTCAGACTAAAGTTTGTGTTCAGTAAGTTAAACTTAAACAATGAACGCGAAGAGTGGAATAGCAAACACACACATTCAGAATTAATTAAGACGAAAAGTGAAAAATATCCACATATCCACAACCACATAGTTATGCGAATTAAATGTAAATTGAAATTGGAATAAATTGTGGTACTCGGATTCGCAAATAATATTGAAATGTAAGATATATACATATTAGTTCGCAAAATAAGTAAGTTTTTTATTTTCAATTGAGACACATAGTTAAATAGAATATGTAGAGTTTAATCTATCGTGTGTGTACATACATATATTTGTATGTATAGGTGCATATTATGTTTAATTTTAATGTAAGAGCTACCTCAAATCGGTAAAAATTTGGGTTTGAATTATTGTTTGGAAAAAATTCTTATACAATAACTGTATACATATGTGCCGAAGTACGAAAAATTTGTGACAAAAGGGCGTCAAAAAATAAAGTGCTAGTTCAGAGAATAAAAGCTCCTATTGTCTCTCTATTGAAGAGAATAAAAGTTCCGAAATTTGAAAAAAAAGGTGGAAACTTCACAACTATATTATTCGAAAAATTAAATGCAAATAACATATGTATAAACATATGTATATATATTATAAAGTGGAAATTTTATGTGTGCACGAGTATTCGGGAATATTTATTATAATTCAATTTGATTTAATTAAGAATAATAAAAGACGAATATTTCCCAAAGTGTAGGTGTTTTTATATTCACTTTTCAACCTTCAATGTTAATGCGCTTTTAATTAAGCGTATCGACGATTTTCCTTAATATACATCGATAAATAAAATTTATATTTTAATTGCTATAAGATATTCAGATGTAAAATATAGCTCCAAAAATCCTTCTTACGTTCTAATTTAATGATTTTTCCACAATATACTGTAAAAGTCAAATTGAACATCCAGTCAGGCTATGCAAAATCTCCGGCAACGAGGAAGAGTTACCGTTAATGACCCCCATTTTTATCCAGCCAAGCATTGTCAACTCGGCACCATTCCTCAAAATTGCTTCAGGAATGTTTCCTGTCGCTACAGTTAAAGCAAAGCCAAATTTAAAAGAATTACGTAAAAAGCCGGTGACGGCAGACGGCGAGCTTAAGATATGTGTTAAGGGCATTCATACATATAGTATATGATCTTCAACTCGAATAAATTGTGGTATATTGTTGGGAAGTAAGGACGAGAAGATGTGTCACTTTGTTTCTGAAACTATCAGTTCATACAAAATGTAAATGGTGTATTGTAACAAAAAAAAAAAAGAATATTTAAAACTATCGAATGCCTTAGAGAAAATTTGTTAAATTAAAATAATAATTTTTATCGAATAGGATATTCAACAATTAAATATTTTCGAATAACACAGAAAATTAGTGTAATTTTTATTTCAATGTGTTTAAATTAAAAAAAAAAAAACATAATTTCCATAAATTTTTTTCTATTTCAGATTAAAAATGAATAAATTGGTCACTGGGCCAAGGCCCAACTCAGTTCAAATTCAATGGTTTTGCAATGATTTATTGTCAGAGTTAAATTATACCTCGAAATATTTGAAATATTGTCAATACATTTATGTGGATGAGGGAACGTTGCATTGTGGGAACCCGCAGCAAGCAACCACCCTCACTTCTTGGACTGCATGGAATCAATGAGACGCAGTGAGGTGAACGTTAGCCACCACCCGAATAAGGTAAATATGGGTTTTAAAAGTTATTAGTTCTGATTTTATTAAATAATGTTTCACAAAGTTAAGGTATTACAAAAATGTATGAATTTTCCCGAGCAAAATAGTTTTTCCTATACTGTGTTGTTTATTGAACTTTTAAATTCTTCACTAAGTTTTTTTTTTATTATTTTTTTTATGAACAGTTTTATTTTAAGTACATAAACGAATTATTAGACTTGGTAAATTGTTGCAACTCTGTGCATAGTTTTCGTGTTCTTGCATTCTAATGTCATTCTGACATGAAAAGGGAACACAAAAATAACGAGCAAACACTCTTTCAACAGAGAACATCTCTGGTTTGATGGCGCAGGCAGATTGTATCGAAAGAAATACGGGAGTGAACATTATTAATTGGTTGATATAAAATTTTAATTGAATATATGCCTAGTGTAATTAAGAAAACTCTTTGATATGTGCATTTGTGTTAAATGCGACGAAGAAAAAAACCGGCATTTGCCGGATTTTAAAGTGGGAAAAAATTTAAAAGCTGAAATCTATAAAAGTGAATAGAAGAAGCGTCGCAGTAGCAAAAACGAAAAGAAGTGAAAGCAGAGAAGCGTGTGTTTGCGCAGCAGAAGCAGTGATGACTAGATACTATTCAGGTATCGATACATTAAATTGAAAATTATATTTATTAGATTGTTTTGACAAATGCAAACTTTGCAATTTTTTATGAAACTTTTGCAATATGAACACTTTCATAGATAATTTCTATTAGTTGGTAAATGATGGTTTTGTAAGTGGTTTCGGTAAGGATATTTAAAACAAAATTCGAACAATGGTTTCGCGAGAACAAGTATATTTGCTACTTCGCTGCTTCGGTCGGCGTAACATTGGCATTCATTCGCTTTCGTGCGTTCATCTTGGGCCACTTATGTTCGGCTCGTTTGTAAATGCGAGTTTTTGTTGTTGAAATTTCTATATGCGTATTTATGTGAATAGTGTTATCGACATCCCCTTGCATCGTTGCGCCGGTTTTTGAGCGTCCCTTGGGCTTTTTTAACATTTATCGGTTGTTCGTTGCGTGCGCCTGGCACCGATGCGAGCCTTGATGTATAGAATTTATGAGTACTCGTTTATGAAAAGATTTCTACATATCATACCTAACTCTACTCGTATATATGTTTATATAGAAGTGTATGTGTGTGTGTTTTACATCAGATAGACAATAATACATATTAACTATAGATCTATATACAATAAAAAATTTAATTAATAATATTGCCTATTTTACTATTTATTAGTAATTCGTTCATATCAATAAATTATTATATGTAAGTATTCGATTAAAACGAAAATGTTAACGTGATAAATGAAAGAAAAACAAAATATATTAGCTGTTTATTAATTAACATAAAAATTAAAAAATAATTAAGAGATTAATGTTTATATGTTAAGTGCACAATTACAAAATGTCATAGATACCTATTCTATATTTTTGTTTCATATCGGTTATGGGGTTTTGTTTTGAACGACCCAAAAATTGGAGCCAAACTTGCTCACACACAGCATTTGATTTCTTAATGCAATATGAAAAACGTAATGGTAAAATATTTACATTTTAAAAATGGTTCCGTTAGTCGTGGTGTCAAATATAATAATTCAAAGTAATATAGATTTGTCATCATATTGGAATATATACTTTATAAAATATTTAATTGAATAGAAGATTTATTTTCAGAATTGTAATTAAACGCAGCCGATATGGTTAATCATATAAAACTTTTTATTCTAACTATTATTTACAATACATATGTAAATATAACATTGCGGCGCCAACAAAAATAATTTTTTGTTATAAATGTTTTTAAATAACAGACTTTAATGAAGAGAGTCTGTATATCGTATTATATATATTTTAAGTGTTTCTTTATGAGGAACCCACTCTACATCAGGAATTAGTTTTTATAATAACTCTTGAGCGGATTTTCGCTGCATATTTCTCTCCGTCTACCTGATTGCTCATTTTGATAATTACAAAAACTATAGTATATAAAAAACCGCAAATTCAGAAATAAGGAAAAAATATACAATATTAATTGTTTGAAAACAAACTGAACTCGCTGACGCAGCGACGAAGTATGCTTATATAATTTTTGTGCCAAAGAAATTATATGTCATATTATTTTTAGTTAAATATTTCCAATATCTAATGAATCCAATTTTTTTTTATAAGGTGGCCACTAATAAAAGCATAGTTACGGATAGTAATAAACACAAGTTGGTAGGAAGCACAAGTAATACTTTGGTTTCACCTGCCTCAGATTTAAATAAAAAATTGTCATCGTCTTCGCACAAGCATCATTACCAAAATTATACAAAACACAACTCAAGTAAAAAGGTGGCAAGTTCAAGTAAGTACAAACCAATAATAAAAACAAAATTTCTTTGCTTTTACAATTATTATATATTATAAATAAATAGAATGAGCATTGTATTTCAAATACTTTGCTATTATTTCAAAATATCCAGTTAATAATAATATAATTTATAATCACCAGAACATTTTGGACAATCGAAATCGCATTCAACACAGTCCAGTGGAGCTGGTAGCTTAAGCAATAGAAGGGCTAGTTTTCCAAAACCATCTGGGAAAGGAGTTATTGTAAATGCAGTAGCTAGGAATAGCCCTGTAGTACAAGAAGCAAATTGTCCGCCATCGTCAATTTCCAGCGAATCAAAGGATACAAATTTTGAGTACGAAGACGAATGGGATATTGGTGGAATACCTGAGTTGCTAGATGATCTAGATGCTGATATTGAAAAATCGTCGACGGCAGCACAAAATTTAACAAAAACTTACAGTTCTGGTGGTGGCATCAATGAGCTTGGAATAATATCATCCAATATAAAATCGACATCAAAGTCGTCCTCAGCAAATAAAGCTAGTTTAAAATCAGAAAAAGGCAAATATACAAACTTGCCATTGTCAAGGTCGTTGAATACAGCAATAACAGCAACGTCAAATGCGACTGCTACAAATTTTCCAGTTAAAAATTCTAAAAGAGTTGCAAGTCCCAACAACTACAGCACAAACCCAAGTAAACGTTCAGACTTAGCCGTTAGCAAGAACAGTAATAGTTCCCAACAATTAAAGAATTTCGAAAGCAAGTATCAACAATCACGCGAACATATAAATTACAAAAGTCAACAGTCCAACTTTGAAGAGCAAAAGGCGGATGGTGGCTTTGGCAAAAAAATTGGTTCTATTGCGACTAAATCATTACAATCGTCTTCCCCATCATATCCATTATCGTCTTCTGTATCTCTTCACGCCACACCTGCTACCTGCACAAGTGAGGGTAGCCAAAAAGCTAATACATTAGCTGTATCGACCTTTGCTGGATTTTCGAAAGGTGGCAATCTTGTGTCGTCATATAAAAATTCCCAAATACCCAAAAATTTAGTTGGCGGTTCTTCGCTTCTACTTTCGGCATTAAAAAACGATTCACTATCGAATTCATCAAATCATTCTGCAAGCGGCATGTCATCGCAATCCAGTGGTAGCAGCAGTAATAACAGTAGTGCGGGCGGTGGATCTGGCGGTGGTCAGGGTGGAGCCCAAGGCATTGGCGGTTCCGGTGGTGGTAAATCGAACTCGAAAATGTCCATTGATCATCAAGCGACACTTGACAAGGGTCTTAAAATGAAAATAAAGCGTACCAAGCCGGGAACCAAAACGTCAGAAGCCAAGCATGAAATTGTCAAAGCCACAGAACAACAACAACAAAATGGTTCCTTAGGTGTCAATAATCCAGGTAACTTGGATGATAATAACAGCGTCAATACTAGTTCGCATTCCTCATCTTCATCAGGTGGTGGTAGTAACTCAAGCGGCTCATCACAAAATACAGGTAGTGGCAGCGGTTCGGGATCAAATTTAACCAATATAAGCGGCAGCAATAAAAAGCATCTAAGTAATATTTCCAGTAGTAATAGTAGTAGTCAAGGCAATAGCCACAACAGTATGAACAGTAATAATTCGGCCTCTGGTGGCGGTTCCACTGGTTCCGGCAACAGCGGTCAGGGCACTCCTCAAAGCAACAAGCGTGGTAGTTCAGGTCACCGGCGGGAAAAAGCTAAAGAGAAAACCACACATTCCAATCGTTTAATAGCGGATAAAAACGCTTCCACTTCGGCTGAAAAAGATGGTCTCACCAATGTTAATGACAAAGGCATCGCATGTCATTGTAATATTGACACTACAAATGGAGCTGCGACTAGTGCTTGCAACAACCACTCGTGTTCACGCCGCTCAGAAAGTGCTAATAGTTCATCAATTAGCGTTTTGTCCCAACGTATGGGCAACAATACAGCCAATAGTAATGTTAATAGTGGTTCTGTGCCACCAGGCGTATTTACACCATCAGTGGGCTCAGCCGCTGGTGTAGTAACTGCTGCTGCAGCTACAGCGGCCACACTACTAGCAGCCACATCGGCTGCCACGACTACTACACCACAATCAATGGGTAGTAATAGTACACCAAATGCACCCGGTCCACCGGGTAAGGATGCAACTAATTGTGGCAACATAAAAATCTCCTCACACATTGCTGCGCAATTAGCTGCAGCAGCAGCTTCCACCACCTTTAGTAATAGTGCAACAAATTCGTCTGCGAACAATCTGAGCGGAAATAATGATAGTAAGTCAAACACTTCAATTGTTCCTGTTGCGCAAGCAAAACTTATGGCTCCCGGTATGATCTCAGCGACTGTGCACCACACTATTTCAGTTCCCGCGAATTCCTCTTCCAGTACAACAACACAATCGTCCAGCAATAGCGGCCCAAATAGTAGCAATGCTGGAGATGATGGCATCAAGTCACCACCCGCCAAGCGGGCAAAACATGGTGACCCTTCCTCGAATGCAGCATCGAGTACTTTAGCCAAAGAAATGGTTGATATTTGTATTGGTACCTCAGTGGGAACTATAACGGAGCCAGATTGTTTGGGCCCCTGCGAGCCGGGAACTTCTGTAACGCTTGAGGGCATTGTTTGGCATGAGACAGAGGGCGGTGTGCTTGTGGTGAATGTTACATGGCGCGGCAAAACTTACGTTGGCACATTACTGGATTGCACACGCCATGATTGGGCACCACCCAGGTATGTTGTGGAGTGTTTAAGTGCGATTAAATCTATATATCCCTTCTCTATAGTCTGTTATATTAGGCAGAGCGATCTGAATTTGTATTTAATCGAAGTCTATCAACCTCTAGAGTTTCTTGTCCCTCTTATAACAATAAAAAATACGTATACATAAGTAAATACGTAATACAAAAGTTAGCTGCGACCGTTGCTTTATGTTATTTGTCATTTATGTCACCATGTGTGGGGAAATTCCAATATACGCATAGTGACAACTTACCTTAGTACCTAAAAATTCTATTCAATGTCGAGTTGCATAGTCAAACACAAAATTCAGTCAAACAACTGCCAAGGACACTTAGCTAGGTTATTGTTTTTATGATCTAACAAAAAGTCTTACTGCTGCCGGTCATCACGTATACATTTCAAAGGCAGTATTATTGGTAAAATGGCTACAATATGTAGGAAGATTTATTAGAAAAGTTAAAATTTCTTTATTTATTATAATTTTCGATAACTTTAAATTTAATTTACAATCGGTTTTATTGCTTCTTTATGTCAATATGTGTATAAGTTCATACAACAAATATGTATTTAGTAAAATAAATAATTTACGTATGTTGGGTTGTTTGATTATAATTTTTGGCTTGATCGATAAAATATATTTTTAAGCACTAATGACACCATGATACATCATCTTTTCAAATTTGCACCCAACAAACGTCAAGGTTATTTTTTTATAACAAGCTAAATATAAATAATAAGATCTTTTTATATTATTATTAATAAAATGTTTAAAATTTTAAGAAGAAATTATGTATTCAATTTGCTTTAATTTAAAACATATAAAAATAATTAATACCTGTAGTTGATGGCAACGCTGCCCACCTTTATTCCTTTATCAGCTGATATTTGTTCACATTTTTAAGATAGTTTCTTTTTTAATTAAAGCTAATTATAGCCTAATCGATATTATGTTGTAGTTTGTGGTAAAATTCAGAAATATTTTATTAATTTAAGGCTTAAAATTAGCTGAAATTTTAATAATTTTCAATTTGAATAATAACTATTACTAGCTCTTAACTGTTACAGAGGTCTTTGATTGATCTGCATCCGAAAGTTATTTTTGAGCAACTTTAAAGCATATTGTTATTGTTGTTGAAGTATCCTTAAACAATCTAAAGCTAATTTGCTATTATGTAAACTCTGCTTAGCCAGATACAAAACCCTAGTCGGTTCCCATTACATAAAGCCTATAGTTTAGAAGCAGTCAAATAATACCCACTTTTTTTTTAAATAAAACTCCCAAATAGTTAAAATATTTAATCACAATATCATAAACAACAATTGAACAATAAATAAATTTTATAATAAGCTTATTTTTCAAATGGAATGTTTAATTCTTAGATTCTGTGATTCACCAACCGAGGAATTGGACTCCCGAACACCCAAAGGTCGTGGAAAACGAGGACGAAGTGCAGCGCTTACACCAGATTTAAGCAATTTCACCGAAACAAGAAGCTCGGTAAGCACTCGTCTATAAATTCTATTTGTCACCTCTAATTGAATTTTAATATCTTTTATAGATATATTTTTCACATGCGCAGGTGCATTCGAAGTTGCGTAATGGTACAACGAAAGGTGGCCGCGGTGCAACACGTACTTCAATTAGTGCAACCAGCACATCAAATACCACAACGACAACAAGTAGCTCTTCGTCGGGGAATGGTGGTGGTGCCACACCGAGCACATCGCCAACAGCATTTTTACCTCCACGTTCTGAGAAGAGAAAATCGAAAGATGACTCACCGTCGCCCATTAATGGCGACACCGAGTGTACTGCAAATGTAGCAAACGCTAGCGGTATACCGATATCGGCGAGTGGAGGTGGACTTGCTACGCAGCCTCAAAGTCTTGTCAATCCTGTGACTGGCCTTAATGTACAAATAAGCACGAAGAAATGTAAGACTGCCTCACCGTGCGCCATATCGCCGGTGTTACTAGAGTGCCCGGAGCAGGATTGCAGTAAAAAATATAAGCACGCCAACGGACTGCGCTACCATCAATCTCATGCACATGGTAGCTCATGTTCCATAGACGAAGATTCTTTACAATTGCCCGATGAGCCACCCACACCAACCTCATCGCCGGTGCCGTCGGCACAAAACAACCGTGCTACAACGCCAACTCCTGCAGAAAGCTCGACATTGGCAACTGGTGCTATGGCGATAACATCACCGGTAACACCGCCAATTAATGCAGCTCCAATGCCAACGGCATCCTCTACTGAAACACCAACGCAACCAGCTGCTATTTTGCCGCCATCGACGCAACCCACAGTCACCGATGGTGTCGGGGAGCCAGAACCTGTGATTGGTGCTGCCACCACACCCACACCCGGTACACAAACTATTTCTGTTGCGTCGCTGACTGCATCCACTCCATTGTCTACTGCGTCATCTAGTTTATTGAGTGCGTCTCTTGGCGCTGGTGGCAGCGCTGGTGTTGGTGGTGTTCTAGCAGCCTCCACCGCACAAGCGCTCATGCCACAAACACAACAGCAGCAACCACATCCTGTTGCCGGTGGCAGCATAACAACGGGCATTTCGGGACAAGTTCTTTGCCAGCAACAACAACAGCAAACGCTTGGTATGCCAAATGCTGGCAATCCACCTGCATTACTTTCCGAAACATCTTCGGCATCGGCACTTGCACAGCAGGGTGGACGTGAGTATATCAGTATTTAGGCAAAACTCAAACGTTCTCACTTATTTTCGTTTTACAGTAAAACCGGGTGTATTGAGATTTGGTCCTCAAAGCGATGCATCCAATTCGGGTGCCCCACCGTCAATATTAGCATTGCAACAACAGGCAACGCAAGGAGTAAACCCGCAGCAGAGTGCTATATCGGGACAGAGTCCTCAACGTGCACCACCGCCACAATTATCGGCGAATTTGGAAAGTGTACAACAACACCCATCGGCAATAAGTACTTATACCAGCTCGCCGGTGTCCAGTGGACAAAATTTACAAGGTAACATTTTTTAAAGCGCCCCCCTCTCTTTATTTATGGAGCTAATTAAATTAATTTCAATTGAAGGCATTTCATTAACCACGAAAGGCACATCTGGTTTTGCAGCGGTGAAGCAAAAGAAATGTCGAAAGTCGCCCGGACCTGTAGAGTACGACGGTGTTGTAACAAGGGATAATGTGCAGAGTCCTGCCTACAGTGACATTTCGGATGATTCCACACCAGTGGGCGAACAGGATATTTTAGGTAACTGTATTTGTTGTAAATTTTATATTTTACAGTTATATAACGTTATTCTGATATTCACCCACACAGATAAGTCACAACCTAAGCTCATGGACTTACCAAACAAGAAACCAACTGATTTGGGTTCTGTGGGCTTGGGAAGTGGTGCGCCGGGTATACCACCTTTAGGCGGCTACGGCATGTATCAGTTTTATCAGCAGCAGCAATATTTGGTGCCTCCCACTTCTTCCGATCAGCAATCGTCACAGGCGGCCAATAAGGGCTTGTTGCCCTCAGCTTTAGTACAGCCAACGTTAACGCTTCCACCGTCACAGCAACAGCAACAAGGTGCAATACAGTCCTCCCATTTAATGCAGCAACAGTCACATCAACAACAACAGCAATCGCCACATTTGTCCGACTACAGTAACAAAAGTAAAGATCCGCCACTAGATTTAATGACGAAATCATCGCAACAGCAGCAGCAGCAACAACAGCAACAAGCTGTTAGTCTTCAGCAACAATTGCAGTCGCAAGATGGCAGTGGTAATCAAAAAGATAACCCCACGGGCCAACCACCACAGTCTTCGGTAAATTTAAGCAATATCGGTCCGCCGAATAATGGCTTACCACCAGGCATGGGCTCCATGTCATCGTTGGGACCATCAGGTGTGGGACCGGGCGGGTTGCCAGCACCTACACCCGCTAAATCCTTATCACATTTTTACCCCTTCAAGTAAGACTTCACCTTCTAACCGCATTAAAAAGGGACAAAGTCTTGAAAAAACATTTAATTATTTTATTTTCCAGTTACATGGCTGCCGGTTATCCTTATAATGTAGAACCCAATTATGGACCTGTATCGATTGTATCGTCACAAGATGATCCAGTGAAATTGAGCGCCCACGGTGGTTTACCCACGTCACAGTCGCAAAGTAATGCACCTCCACATCCAAATTCCGGTGTCATTAAGGATGAACGCCTCAAAGAAAGTCCCAGTCCACATGAAATATCCAAGCCAACACCTCAGCAGCAACAAGTAAGTTCACAACAACAACAACTACATTGACAAAAATTTTATATACATGTATGTTTAATGTGAAGAGTCCCCAATTGTAGTTAAAGAAACACTCCTCTGAGGCTTGCACCGCGACCTAAGAGTCTATTGAGGTTTCGCCTCTGTTATACAGGCTGGCATATGTAGGTCCAGCACTCCGAAAATTTCTAGTATCCTGCTGTGTGCTTTAATACCTTTTCGGATATTAAAAGGCCATAAGTAGCTCGAATTTGTTTCTTGGGAGTTCAATGATAACACATTTGTGCCAACGTTTTTTCCAATCCTCGATACAGTTTTTAAAGTCAATTTCCGGAATAGCCGTCAATGCGCGCAGCAATTCACGTTTAACGTCTTCAATTGACTCGGTTTCCCCGGAGCAGTCGTACGAGTTTGCTGAATAGCCAGAAGTCAGACGGAGCTCCGGCAAATACGGTGATTTCGGCATCATGTTGGTTGAAAATTTGGCGAAAGCTCACAAAGAATCAATCCAGTATGCGATGGTGCATTATCTTGGTGCAAAAACCAAGAGTTGTCGGCCCATATTTCCGGCCTCTTTTTACGTATAGCTTCGCGCCAACGACGCATGATACTCAAATAGTATTCCTTGTTGACAGTTTGGCTGGTCAGACCACATCTCGATAATCGAAGAAAACTGTTAACATAACCTTAATTTTTGACATCGATTTGACAATTATCACCGAGGGCCTTTTCCAACATTCTGAACCTTTCGGCACCAGAAATATGATAGAACTACTTTGTTGAATTATTTAACTCATCGTAAAGATCGCCGAATGCACTTTATGTACTTCAGAAAGACAAATTTATAGTAAACTAAATACTAATGATTATTTCTGACGGTCATACCAACCTAGAAAAATATATTTCGACGAATGAGTTTTCGCGCGAAATTTAAATTAAAAAGTCTTACCCTCCCCGAAAAAAACAATTTTTATGGAACGTGCCTAATTTGGAAATAGTCATATGCCTGACTGGTTTATTGCGAGTTGATATGCTTATGAAGCTGACTTTTGTCAGTGACGCATGTCGATTCCTCTGAATCAACTCTTCATTCAGCTAATTTATCGCACAATAATAACTGTTAAAGGGTACTCATTGAATTAATTAATTGCGATTGTGAGTCGACTATATTTACATATTCTGAAAACTAGTTTGCATCTCAATTGGCTTCTCAGTTCCAAGTATCACTGTTGGCGTTTATAGTTTTTCAAAGTAGACAACCTAAAATTTATGACACTCATGATTGAGTTCGCCGTCAAGCTTATTTCTTTGTTATTTATCCAATTGGATACTTAGACATTTTACAACAATTAAAAACAATGCCAGGACTACTGAAAATAGTTAAATTAACACTTATCTAAAATTCATCATAAGGTGAAATCAATGACAAAGCAGAAAAAATAATGCACTAAAATTTAATTTAACTTCGCGCGCAAACCGATTCGATAATTTATTTCCCTAGATTGGTACAACCTTTTGTATAGTCGCACGAAGTTTGATCTCAATATGTCAATTTGTGTGTTTTTAGCAGCTGTTTGTTTACGAAACGAAATGCCGTTTTTTACCATGAGCAACAAGTTTATTTGAAATGCGGATTTCCAATGGAATCAAGGCTATGGAATTGAAATGTTTTTGGGAGTCTACTTTATGACAAACAAGCATTTGACTGGCACAAAGATTTTTGTGAAAGCTTTGAATTCATTGAATACTTGCCTCATGTGAGTCGCTTTGCATTTTCAAACGTCGTGTTGCCATCTGAGCGTACGCTGTCTCCCAAAATCTCTTATGAATCAACTCAACCATTTAGTTAATGTCTTGGGTACGAAGAGTGTCTATGCTAGAATGTGCTGTCGCATTCTAACATGATTGTGACTGACTTTTAGGCTAAACACGAAACGAAACCTACCGTATTCGTCAGATTTGCTCCCTGTGCTTTTTTACTGTTTTCAAAGTGGAAAAATCTGAAAAATTGAGTCTATACCGCTCATTACAACCTCTTACTTCAGTAGGAAATTTATTTGGAAAGTATTTACAAAGATTTTGCGAAATGTTCAAAGGAAAATATTCAGAACTTGGTCATTACGTCGCCATTACCGACAGTGCCTCGAAAAAAGATGCATCTGTGTTACTAGCAAAACTTTTTACTACGTGATCATCCCAAGTAAAAAGAAGAAAAAACCAAAAAGTGAAAATTGTATTTAGTACCCGGAAATTGTAAATATTGTTATTTTATCGTCTTCAAAGTTATCCCCACGAGAAGTAATACACTTATGCCAACGATTTTTCCAGTCCTCGAAACACTTTTCATAAGCACTTTTTGGAATGGCCTTGAGCTCCTTCAGCGAATTTTGTTTTATCCTTTCGACCGACTGAAAACGGTTTTCATTCCGTTGATTGCATGTCAACACACATAAACTCATGTCTCATCGGCAGTCATAATGCTCTCCATGAATGTGGGATCGGAATTCGCAGGATCAAGCATGTCCAAAGAGACCTGTTTACAGTACTCTTTTTAAAAATTATTCAGCTTTATCGGGATGGGGCGAGCAAGAACACGTTTCGTACCCAAAATCATTCGAATGGGTTCGCGGGAGTTTCGAGCATTCTTGCCATTTATCTAACATTTGCCTGGCGACTTTCAAGCACCAAATACTTCACTTTTTTTAATGTTTTTATCAGTCAGAAGACGAAGGTCGTACAGTACGAGGCACGGCTTCAACGATCTCTCGACGGTCTTTGAAGGAATATAGTAAAATATTTATTTTTTATGCCGTAAAACGAAATGATAGCTATATTACAGTCGTTTGTTCTCGCGACAATCGGGTCTAAGGACGGATCCGGACTTGTATTAGGCCAAGACATGTTACCTTCGAAAACTATTTTAATAAAAAAATAATTTTAATTTTTAATAAATTATTTTACCAATTAATATATATTTTGTTAGATTATTTACAACAACTTTGACTAAACACAAATATCATTTTAGTTGGTTTCGACGAAACACATCAAAAGCGAGCCAATGACAAAACAGGAGATAAAGCAAGAGCACAATCCGCCTCCTCAGTCTCAACAACAACAGCAACAACCGCCACCGCAGCAGCAACAACAGCCGCAACAACCACACGCACTGCATCCGAAAGATTTGCAAAGCTTGGGCACATATCCGAATATATATCAGCGTCATCCCATGACCTTGGCCGCACAGCAGCACTTGTCACGTGAGGAGGAATTTAGGAGGTAAATTATACGAAAATTCGCATAATCTAACATCATATATTAATTTTATGTGTACCCCCGTTGCCTTCAGGTACTATATACTCTCGGACGAGCAACAACGGCGCCAAAATACAGTCGCAGCTCTACGTGCGCAAAATCCCTCCAACAGCGGACCGCATGGCTCGCTGCAAGCACAAGTCATGGGACAGCATAAGGATGACACAGGCCCATCATCACAGCACCAACAACAGATGGCAATGGCACAGCAACAGCAGCAGCAACAACAACAACAGCAGCAGCAGCAACATCAACAGTCGCAAAAAAGTAAATCACAAAGTTGCTCGAGCAGTAGCGGCGGCAATTCCAGCAGTGGTAAAGCAACAAATCTCACCAAGGAGAGCTCTAAGCAAAAGCAACAAGAAGAAGAAGTCAAAGTTAAACAGGAGGGACAGAAACCCACAATGGAGACACAAGGACCACCGCCACCACCGACATCACAATACTTCCTGCATCCATCATACATAGCGCCAGCACCGTTCAGCTTCGATCCCAACCACCCGATGTATCGTAATGTGTTGATGTCTGCCGCCGGTCCTTACAATGCGGCGCCGTATCATTTACCCATGCCAAGATATCATGCGCCTGAGGATCTGTCACGCAACACCGGCACAAAGGCACTCGACGCGCTACACCACGCCGCCAGCCAGTATTACACTACGCACAAAATACACGAGCTGAGTGAGCGTGCACTGAAATCACCGACGAGCGGCGGTGGTGGTGGTGGCGGCAGTGGCGGTCCGGGTGGCGCCGTCAAAGTCAGCGTATCTAGTCCGAATGTGGGTATGCAGCAGCAGGGTGTTAGTGGCGGTGGCGTAACTGGACCGGGCAGTGGTCCGAATACGGTACAAAATGCACCCAACAGTGGCGGTCATTTGCCGCCAACAAATCAGTCGTCTGTGGGTGGCGGAATGCCATTAAATCTGCAACCGCCACCGACGGGCATGAGTGGCCCGCCAAATAAGTCTGATGTGCTGGGCCAAAAGGTGTTGAGCGGTGGACCAGGCGGTCCGGGTGGCAGCTTAGCGGGCGGACCTCTTAATATAGATGCACACAAGCAACAGGGTGGTCCCAGCGGGCCGAATAGTGGCGGCGGTATTGGTGGTGCTCCTGCCGGTGGCAATAGCAACCCGGCAGATTCACGTAGTCCGCCGCCACAACGACATGTGCACACACACCACCACACCCATGTGGGGTTAGGTTACCCCATGTACACGGCACCCTATGGTGGTAAGTTCAATTGAAATGACATATCCGGTTATATTGTTTAATGCCTTCAATTTTTACGTTGTCCTTTAGCTGCAGTATTGGCAAGTCAGCAAGCTGCTGCCGTAGCTGTGATAAATCCTTTTCCTCCCGGACCAAACAAATGAGAAACACAGAACGAAAAGAATCCATATAACATGAAGACATAATGCATTTGTCTTGCTAAACAAATACCCGCATTTATTGGCAAATACGTTGGCTATGATGGATTCGTGATATTGCGTGCGTTCATTGCAGTTGCAGTTGTGAAGAAAAATAACTTCAAACAGTTTTAAATCAATCAAAATTGTGTAAAGTCTAACTACTAACGAGTAACGAGTGCGGGTTGGAGTATATGAAACGTATATGGATTATTGGTTTAAAAACCAAAACAGGCGAAAACATGTGAGGACTAACGTAAAGGAATACTTATGTATTTTAAGCATTTAAAGAAACCACAAAATCAATAATTTTGACATTTGTTTAATATTTTAATGAATCTGACTAATTACTTACTGACTAACAGTATAGACAACTAGGCAGTAATGTTTATAGCAGTACAAGGGGGGTGCATAGCCGACAATTAGCTATAGAGCGTTAGGGAAAACAGAGAGAGCGTGAGAGAGTGTGTGCGTAAGCAATGCGGGGCACATGAAAAGAGAATAATTCGTTAACTAATTTGGAAAAGAGTTTTAGAAATTAATAAGTTACATTACCAACTTTAATTGTAATAAGCTGCACTAAACTATTTAATTATAACGTACCGAAAAACAAAACAAACAAAAAAAAAACAAAAACACACTATTATAGAAAAGTTAAAAATAAATGGTTAGATTTATTACAGATAAGGTAGTATGTATGTATATGTGCGATAAATCACTGTAACCGAGAACTTGATAATTAGAATTTAGTAAAACCACACAAATATAACTATATATACATGAAAATATATATACATATATATATGTATATATAGCAACATATACTATATATATAACAGTAGTTTTCTAAAGCAATGCACGCGAACAATACCATTTGTAGTTAAATTATTTCACAAACTTGTAGCTTAAGCCAGCTGATAAGAACTGTTGGAAAAAAGCAGTAAACAAAAAAGCAAACACAAAACAAACAAAAATTATAATAATCAAAATACAGTTCAAGCAGTAATGTAACACACTCGCATTTGTAAAAATTTATTATTTAGAAATAACAACAAAAAATAAATTTAACAAAGCGACTTTATTTTTAAGCAAAATTTTTGAACAAAGTTACATTAAAAAAAAATAATTAATTTTATTTTATTGTTTCTTATTTTTTATTTTTTTGTGTCGCTTTGCGCTCATTATGTATATATGTGTGTGTGTGATGCATAGCAATAATGCATTTTCATTTTCGAACACACGCCCCATAAAAAATATATTTTTGAAATATGAAAGCAGAAATTTCAAAAAATAAATGTGATCGTGTCGGATTGCGAAGATAATTGTAAAAGCAGGGGAAACGGGATATAGAGAGAGATAGGAATGCAAAAGGTTTTTCAAAAAGAAAAAAGGTTCAATGCCAGTTAACAACATCCAAGCAGGGCATAGATAATTGGTGCAACAACAAAAATGCTATGTGGGCAACAGGGTTGTGTATGTGTGCGACGCGTTTTATGACTTAACGGTCGTTTTGTACGTGATTTTTTTACAGTTAAACTTTTCCTAAATAAATCTGTGTGCAACAACTTCATTTTTGTTCGGCAAAACTGTATTTTAATGCCACCCACCACCCACATGCATGCACACACATATTTCTTTTACATTTGAACATTTGTATATGTTTGTTAAAGGATTTCCAATGCAAATTTTCGCTTAGCGATCGTAACGTCTTCAATTAAATGCGACTCCTCAATAAAAAGTAAAATAAAAACAAAAAAAAAAAATATACCACCCCAAAATTATCTGACTAAAAGTACTCATAGTTGTATATTGCTAATATTAAATTCTTATTACAATGATATATATATATATGTACACACAAATATATATATATAGTATGTATTAAACCTTTACTCGTTTTAGAGCTTATACATAGATTGATATAAGTTAATTTGTTAGTAGCCTGTATGTATGTAAGCTTGTGTATAACTTTGCCACCCTTTAAATTTTGATTTAAGTTTTTTTTTTAAATCGTTTTGTATGTACATTAATGTTAACTAAATAACGCTGTGTATTATAAATACTAATTAGAGAAGCTACACAACACACAATAGGGGCAAATTGAGCAAACAGGATGAAAGGGTAGGGACTATGTAAGAAAGCAAGATGAAAAAAACTAACTTTTATTAAGGAAATTGTATATTTTTTGTTTTTCATTTGTTTAATAATTTTACTTTTTTTAATGACTCTATTCATTTTTTGTTTTATTAATTTAGTTTTTCGATGATTTTATTTATTTTTTAATTATTGTAATTTTTTTATTTTATTTTTACTATTTTAATTTTTTTCTTATTTAAATTCGTTTACCATTTTAAATTTTTTACCAGAATATTAGTTTAGTTTTTTATTTGATTTTTTTTGCTTTATTTTATTTTAATTTTTTCTTATTTTGTTTTAATTTTTTCTTATTTTATTTTAATTTTTTTTTTGCGATTTTAATGTTAATGTAATTAATGTTTTAATGTTGCTGTTTCCTGTTAATTTTCGGTTGCTAAAACCAAAACTGAGAGCAAAAATTTTGAACACATGTTATTTTTGCGTTGTAGTCATGGGATAGTAGGGGTCAAACAACCACCATTTACTTAAATGACAAAAATATCTGTACGTGATGGAAAATTTTTGATTTCAAATTCGTAATCAGGACACCTCAAATACCCCACATATCTCTTAACACATCAGTCGCAAATTTTTGTTCAGATTTGTTGAGTGGTGAATTTATTTTTTTGTCAATTAAATTATTTTAATTTTTTTGATAGCTTTTGTTTGATTTGATAAATTATTATTGTGTTTTTCTTAATTGTTTAGGAATTGTATTTTAATTTTTTGTAATGATTTTTATACTTTTGTAATTATTTGTTTTTTTTTTGTAATATGTTTTTAGTTTTTTAGTAATAACTTTTTATTTTTTGTAATATTTTTCTTTTTTTTTTTTTGTTTTGTAACAATTCTTTTTAATTTTTTGTAATAATTAGTCTTAATTTACTGTTTAATAACTTTTAAATATATTTTTATTGTTTTTTTTATATTTATATTTTTATTTACGTATTGATATTTATTTTATTTTTATTTACGTATTTATTTTTAATTATGTTTTTTATAGATTTTTAATATTTATTTTTTATATTTTTTTAAATATCTTTGTTTTGTACCTTTTGTCTAGCACCGCTTTCATATATATTATGTTAATAGTTTATCTGTTCTAAATGTATAGGATCCATATATATATTTTTTTTATTTTTCGTATTTACTGTAATTGAATTTAATCATTGTAGGCCCTTATACCAATGCTTATAAATGTATGTAAAAATATAATTACTCGGTAAGAATACATTCTACAATTCAGATATATATCTAACTCGATTTGTGTAGTGAATAAATGTTAAGAATACAAATTACTTATACACATGCAAGTATATATATATGTATATATATACATACAATATATGTATGTACATATATTGGACGTAAATTATGCGCATATAAATGTATTACCTAACTATTTATATTAATAAGTTATTGACAAAGAAGCAAGTAGCTATCACATTTATGTGAAGAGCCTAGATTTAGACACTTATGTAATACCCTAAGATTCATTATACACGTTAATCCAAGCAGAATGGCAAAGTGTGTTAGAGATGTAATGCTTAAACCGCTACAGTAATATATATATACATATATATATATAGAAGTATAGTTTTGAAAAGTAAAAAGAAAAAATATTATATAAAAAACAACAAAAAACAAATGAACACAAAATCGCAAAAGATTATTGAAGTTATTTATTTAAGCAAGAAAACAAATCCACACTTCTATCACAGTTCATTGACAAGTAAATGAATATTGATATGAAATAAGTAACACTATATATTAAAGTAAAACAAACAACAAAAAAATATATATATAAAAAGGAAATAAAATTTTTTTATTATAGCCAAAAAAATGTAAGTTTGTTTATATTTTCTACATACGTACATATACAGTGACTCACACGTCTAACCGGATGCGTGCATTGCCAATGATAACACCGTCCAATCATACAGTGAACCTCTTAAAAATGATACATCAAATTAAAGGAAAAATCTTCTATTTTATTTTTGAAAACTTAAAAATAGTAATAATTTTATTCACTGCGTAAAATTTAGAGAAATAACTCGCAACATACAAAATTCGGAATTCCACTAGAATAAACACTGAGTCTTCTTCTCTGCATATTAGTAGTTATCGGTAAGTCTGTGAGTAAGCCACCCGACAATATGACGCCCCGCGTACTTGTACCGAAATTCGGAAGCTAATTATTCAGTTACGGAAAGAAGGAAAACCATTAAAGATACTGGGTTGTCAAAAAAGTCGTCGAAAATTGCGATAAAATCGCTGAATTGGTCGAAAGAGACCGGCATAGTAGTCATCAAACCGTTATAAACCATTTGAAGAAGCTTGGAGTCACTAAGAAGCTCGATGTATGGGTGTCACACGAATTGATTCAATAAAAATAACGCAAGACTTTTTTGACAACCCAATATTTCGGATTGTGAAAAGGAGTACTTCAACTGTCTTTGATATTATAAAAAAGTTTGAGAACGAAAATAGGATCAATAATATTAGTAGAGCTGATCAAGGAAAGAAGCTAACACAAGCCGAAGAAAAGTTTATTCTCAAAATTGTTGAAAAAAATCCCTTTTCCTCAGCGGAAAATGTAAGAAACATATTGGAAATTGAAAAAGGGAAGAAGTTTTCAGTCGAAACACTTCGCCGCACACTTAGAAGCTTCGATTTACATGGTAGAGCATTCTTTCAAGGTTCTTTTCACACACGACATCAAGTTTAACTTGCAAGGATCAGATGGCTGAAGTTTTGTATGGCGGCGTCTCAACGAAGCTTACTTGCCAAAACATACTAGGGCAACACTTAAGCAAGGTGGTGGGTCAGTAATGGTTTGAGAATGTATATCGGCTAAAGGAACAGGCAACCCTCATTTTGTGCAATGTATTATGGATCGTTTTCAATATGTCGACATTATAAAGGAAAATTTAAAGCAGTCATGTGTAATATTGGGAATTAAAGACAATTTTATGTTTTACCAAGACAACGATCCGAAGCACAAATCGGAGATTGCTCATACTTGGTTAATATATGTACAATTGCCCTTGTGTACTGGGTACACCTGCCCAATCCCCAGATCTGAACGTTATTGAGCACATATGGCAAGAAGTCAGTCGAAAAGTGTACCAAAGACAGTATTCCAATGTTGCTGGGCTCAAAACGGCTATTTTGGAGGCTTGGAAGGCAATACCACCAGAATTTTGTCAAAAACTTGTCGCCTCTATACCAAGGCGACTAGAAGCAGTTTTATCTGCAAAAGGATATGCTACGAAATATAAGTAATCATTAGCTTTTTAAAAAATCCGGTTAGTTGTGTGGAACGAATTTTTTATGTTGCGAGTTATTTCTCTAAATTTTACGCAGTGAATAAAATTATTACTATTTTTAAGTTTCCAAAAATAAAATAGAAAATTTTTCCTTTAATTTGATGTATCATATGTAACATTCTTAAGATTTTTACTTTATGATTGGATGGTGCCATCATTGGCAATGCACGCAGCCGGTTAGACGTGTGAGTCACTGTACATGCTTATGTCTATTGTGCACAAAACTGTCAAATTTAATGGCGCTGATTTCTGTACTATCGAATCATCAATCAATCATGAAGCAATTAAGTGAAGTCTATTTTATGTAAACATCATATGTTCGATCACTGAAGCTGCGAACTGTAAGACCACTCAACAGAGCAGTATATGCTTGAAGAATATCATTTATTCAGTTCTGCTATTCGTCAAATTGAAGAACTCCAAGAGAGTGGGAGAAAGAAAGAGAACCGTTCCCTCTACAAATGGTTGTACATAATCGGAATTGTACCGGATTTTTATCCGATTAAGGACTGTGGCATCATCCAAATTACTTCAGGGTTACTTTCTGTCGCTACAACGACACTTTATTTTAAAAAGCTATGCTATGTATAGGGTTTGTCCGGAAAGAATAGACCTGAGTCGATTTAAAAAAATTTATTGAACCAATCGTTACAATTCCTTGAAAACTTTCAAAATAGGCTCCTTCTCGATGTAGCGCTGCCATCGCGACTTCCAAGCATTGAAGATGTCACGGAAGACTTTCTCCGGAATAGCCTTGAGAGCCGAGGTACATGCTGCTTTGATCACCTCTGTCGTCAAAATGTCTGCCTTTTATCGGTTTTTCAGACTGTAGCGCGGCTGCGGAAGCTTTGGGATGCCGGCCTTAGTTAGGTAGCTGTTCACAAAAAAGGCGGTGTAAGCCGGGGCGTTGTCATGGTACAACTTCTAATTGGCTACGATGTCTTGTCGGACCCGATTGACTCTTCGTTTGAGTCTCTTGAGCACTTAGCATTGACGATTTGTCCAGGAGGAATAAATTCATGGTGGACGATGCCTTTGATGTCGAAAAGTCAATTAGCATCGTTTTCACTTTGGATTTGCTTATTTTTCCCTTTTTTGAGTGAGGAGACGCCAACGTGTGGCACTCGGAGGATTGTTTCTTTGAGTAAGCCTGCTTGAAAATATCAAACGTTTCTGTCGTAGATTTACCGAGTTTCACACAGTCGCGTACCCCTCCTCAACGAACGCTGCATTTTCGGCTTGCATCACACATTGAAACACTTCGCGCGAAAATGTTTTTCCTGACTCCAGGTGGTCGGAGACAATTGACCAGCCGATCGTTCGTTAGCTAGAAATGACCTCTACCGGATCGAGTCGGTGCGCGCACGCTACGAAGCACAGTCACGGCGGAAGAAAATCAGTCCTATTACTTTCCGGACAAACCCTGTATATACATCTTTCTGTTGTTGTTTTTGTAGCAGCAGAAAACTTCTCTGAAGTTATACATGTTGGGAGATTTCCGCAGAGTTGACAGTCTTTCGTCGGATAAAAATACGGGTCCATAACAGTTACACAGATCCGTCTGCCGTGGAAACGCATATACATATCTTCCTCGAGATCACTGCTGGAACTTTTTTATGCTAAGCCCATTCGCTCGAAGATGTACACCTTCAGCCTTTCGGGTGCTAATTGTCAAAGCTGTATGGAAATTCTTCTTACATGTTCCGACCCTATGTAGGGATCACAATGGACGGGCGTTCTCAGCTATACAAGTGGGATCCGTATTTTGGACCGACTTTTTAAACTAATAAAATCATGATCGTCGAATCTTCTAAACTGGTACGAACATGAATTTTTATCTGACCAAAAAGAAGAAAGAAGAGCGAAGACATCCTCTAAAATGGTAAGTCACTACGTTTAGTCGATGATCAAGTGGACATTTATTTGTCACAAATTCTCCAATCAGTCTTGTCAGTCCTTCACTCACTTTCAAAACTCATGATGTGGAGTTACCACGATCAAACAGGGCTATAACCTCGAGCCTCGAAATTTGGTTCATTGTTTGTCAAATCCGATCAGAAAAAAACAGCCGTCGTATATCTCGTACAGCTCATCGTTTCATCGAATGTGATTCTCGTCGTTGCCAATGTGGAAAGGACCATAAATATTTCTCAGAACCTTTCTCTCGAAAACTCATAACATCGACTTATCAGATGTTGTCATCTTCCAAGCCTCTGCACCATAAAGCAGAGCAGGACAGGAATAATGAGTGACTTATAGAGTTTGGTCTTCGTTCGTCGAAAGAGGAATTTACTTCTCAATTGCCTGCTCAGTCCGAAGTAGCATCTGAAGACAACAGTTATTCTGCGTTGGATTTCGAGGCTGACGTAATTGTTGGTGTTAATGCTGGTTCCAAGATAGACGTCAATTTTCTACGACTTCGAAGATATGACAGTCAACAATGGCGTGGGAACCAAGGTCTTGGAGAGGTCCTTCCCGAACTTGACGAAACTTTTGGTATTGCTCAACGTCAGTTTACGCAACCGTATTAGTGCAAAGATAGCAAAGCAGTTTTGAAATCGGCGATGAGTTGATGTGTGTCGATCCTTTTTCCCGTGCTGAATATCTGATCAGTTGTTGATTTTCCAGGCCTAAAGCCGCACTAATAAGGTCCATTCAGTTTGTTGACGGTGCGGTATAATCTTTCACACAATAAACTAGATAAAACTTATATGCGATGTTGAGGACACTTATCCCACGGTAGTTGGCGCAGATTGTGGAGATTGGAGGACAGACCACACTTAAATCTAATCATCGGGCATGCTTTCCTCCGACCATATCTCCATATTCTACAAGGAAACTGACGCATACTCCTTATGAGTTCTTGGCCGCCGTATTTGAATAGCTCGGCCGGTAATCCATCGGCCCCGCCGCTTTGTTGTCCCTACTTATTGTTAATCCAAACTTATTGTACATGTTTCAAAGCTGCGACACCAGCTGATGGAATACTATGCGAAACTTTTAATAGCAGAGTACACAGGATGCGTTCGATGTCGATATCAAACCACTGCTACACTAAAATTTACTGCTGACAAGTTTGAAACCTTTAACCCTTCCTCTAGCAGTAACATACTTTTAGCAACGGAGTTATGGCGTTCTAAAACTCAGTTTTCCACATTACTCTGCTGAACCGCTGAGGTTGTGGGGATTACTTGTGGCTATTGAAGGTCTTTTTGTCCTAGAATATAAAGCAAAATGTTCATTAAACTATTTTCTCAAACAAGGCTCATCTTGCCGCAGTTGTAAGGCGATGGGGAACAGGTCATCTTACGCTAGACTGAGTTTAAGACATTTCTGATATCTTACCTTCGTGGAAACGAACATTGTGATATGTTAAAAGCGTTTCGTTGATCAGTGACGATATTTAAATACCATAGCCTGTGGTACATCCGAGGCTTGTTGTTCCTTTTCATTGGTATGAATTTTTACGTGGCGGATCCCAAACCCTGCGGAGGGGATGTTTCTCCTTCTCACCTTAGCGCGCCTTCAAACGGAGGCACCCAGAGGATACTTGGTCAAGGACCGGAAGTCGTGAGCTGCTTGAGTCATATGTAAAAGAATCGTTTCTGGCCACTCTCAAGTGAATGGCGATCAGAGAACTTTCCTCACTTGCGTGAACTTCTACACATGCCTCCATCCTCCCTTATCCAGCTCTGAAAGTATTCGACGCAGAACTCGCCGGGGGAAGCAGAGGAAGAGGAAGACCTCTACTCCGTTGGAAGGACCAAGTGGAGAAGGATCTGGCTTCGCTTGGAATATCCAATTGGAGCCACGTAGCGAAAAGAAGAAACGACTGGCGCGCTGTTGTTAACTCGGCTATAATCGCGTAAACGGTGTCTACGCCAGTAAAGAAGAAGAAGAGCCTGTGGTACAACTAAGTGAGCAAAAATCTTGAATCTGAACCACAAGAAAATGCGAGGTTTGTACTTATTAGAAAATGTATTAGTCCCATAACTTTCGGCCGAGATCTAATTTTTGGTCAGTTTTAAAAGCTGCTGTGACTTTCTTCTGTATAACCAAAGTCAAAAGGACTCTGAAAACTTTTAAGCTCCACATTCTCAAAGGTCATTAAACGCCTCTTTTATTCAGGAGAAGGCAGCACCTAGGTTTTAGTATTCCAAGTTGTTAAGAGATAGGTTTTACAAAATAAACTCGAACAACAATCACACCCCAGCGGCTAATAATAAAATTCTTCACAGCCATTGCATACATGGAAAGCTTTCAAAGCTTGCAGTCCTTCGAATGCCCTCCGAAATTGCGAAAGATAGTTGCACAGCTAACGGCAAATACTTTAAGTTAAATTGCTGCCATACGCTACATACATATGTATAAGTACATATGTATGTATATACATCCACTTACACACATAGCAATGATCGCACGTTAATATTTGTTATCGAAAGCTCTTCATCTGTGATCACTATGAAATTGTAGAATTCGACAAGCAGTTGAAGAACGCGCCGGCACAACCTGTTCGACAAGCACAACTCACAATGAGATACGGCTATAACTGGCTTCTAATGGACTTGTGAATTTAAAGCTTTTTTTTAAACTTTCTAAATTTAAATATGTACATACATAGCGCCTCTACGCTAAGCTTCAACACAACAATCTTCCCCAAGAGAGCGGCATGCGCGTCATCTTACATTTTTTTTATAATATTTACTTTTTTTTCTAAACTTGTACAGTCTCAGCAACATACATATTGTACATACATACGATCGACGCACGTAAGTGATTGGTAAAAGCACTGCTATCCAGTATTGGACCCAGTCAAGCGATGTGTGCTAGCAGGCAAATATGTGTTGTTGGGAATTTCCAATTTTTCTCTTTCAGGTTTTCGCTATTTGCTGTTATTTGTGGCGATTTTTATATCCATCAGCGCACACTTTCGTATAACATATGTGTGTGTATGCTTATGTATGTGCTTATGCAAACAGTTATATAAAAATACACATAACGGCGAAACGTAAAAAAAAGCTAGGCAATTTTCAATTCGAGATTTCATACAAATATTTGACAAAATTATCTGAATTCGACTTACGATATCTTACATGCAAAATGCTTTGACCCTGTAAGCTGTAAAAGCACTAAAAGCTCTTTTAGCGATTTTTGTATAATTTTATTAAGAATTTTTTAACTATTCTAAAAATAATTTTTGTGAATAATTCGACAAGTTTTCATGAAGCATACAATTAGCCTTAGCTGATTGCGAACATTACTTGACTGGTAGCCGAAGACACAGCCTAACCAACTGTTTTCCGATTATGAAAAGCTTGCTCCGAGACAGCAAGCTCAGGATTTTGTATTCCTAAAGTATTTTACTGAAGTATTATCCAGACGGGACAAGGAAGCAAAACGAATGGGTCTGGCAGTGAACGAAGGCAAGACGAAATATCTCCTGTCATCAAACAAACAGTCGTCGCACTCGCGACTTGGCACTCACGTCACTGTTGACAGTCATAACTTTGAAGTTGTAGATAATTTCGTCTGTCCTGGAACCAGCGTAAACACCACCAACAATTTCAGCCTAGAAATCCAACGCAGGGTAACTCTTGCCAACAGGTGCTTCTTCGGACTGAGTAGGCAATTGAGAAGCAAAGTCCTCTCTCGACAAGCAAAAACCAAACTCTATAAGTCACTCATAATTCCCGTCCTGCTATATGGTGCAGAGGCTTGGACGATGTCAACAACGGATGAGTCGACGTTGCGAGTTTTCGAGAGAAAAATTCTGCGAAAGATTTATGGTCCTTTGCGCGTTGGCCACGGCGAATATCGCATTCGATGGAACGATGAGCTGTACGAGATATACGGCGAAATTGACATAGTTCAGCAAATTAAAAGACAGCGGCTACGCCGGCTAGGTCATACTGTCCGGATGGACGAAAACACTCCAGCTCTGAAAGTATTCGACGCAGTACCCGCCGGGGAAAGCAGAGGAAGAGGAAGACCTCCACTCCGTTGGAAGGACCAAGTGGACAAGGACCTGGTTTCGCTCGGAATATCCAATTGGCGCCACGTAGCGAAAAGAAGAAAGGACTGGCGCGCAGTTGTTAACTCGGCTATAATCGAGTAAGCGGTGTCTACGCCAATTAAGAAGAAGAAGTATTTTACTAAAAGGAATAATTAAGATTTGATGATTTTAGGCCCGCTCAATCCAGAATTCATTAACCAGTGTGTTCCAAAATGTCCACAGTGTCTTAGATATTTGATCGTTTTCTTCTTTTTAAAAACTCACCGTATTTGATCACAATTACAGCGTTTAATAAACTAATTGATGAGTACCGAAGTCGGCCTAACCACACGTTGCTTTTTAAAAGCACATAGTAGATCTATACAATGCGTTCATCAACGTCCCAAATAATAAATGCTTTTTGCTCGTATTTTTTGGTCACAGTTGGTCGGGTGCACGGACATCTTTTCCACCTTGGTCGGGTTCGGGGCCGATCTAAAACCTCTGAACCTGAATTGAATTTTCGAAGCCTACCTGCCTATAGGTTTAAACCACAGCCACCACGAATCTCTCCAAAGGGCCAAACCCAAGGAGCAGATTGGTGCATACTCCAAGGGTTAGCTGATCCCCATGGAACCAGATTACAGCCTCCGGTCAAACCTTTAGTTTTTGCTACTACCAGTTGAGCACCCAACAACTCAATGACCGGTGATATTTGTTCAAAGAGGCAATCCAAAAAAAAACACACATAGTGTATATGGATTTTAGTCAATTCTTGCGACAGGCATACCTTATCGCGTACAAATTCTACCCCCTGCCCGCTGGGGTATTCAAGGTTACAGGAAGGCTCACACAGTTCTTCATTCATATAGCTTCACGAACTGCTTCACAGATTTTTCTTCAAATAGTTCACTAGAAGTCCGATCACATCTCAGTAGATTATGGCAAATATTTACGTAAAGCTCGACAGAACTTCTAATAAAGCTGTTGAGAATGCATAATTTTCACTGTCTATAATGGAAAGAACTTTCGTAGAATACTTCCTTCAAACACCGTATCAACTCTTTCGTATCATATTATAACCAGATAAGAGACAGCCGTAATGAGGAAATGTGTAGAAATTAATTGTTATATGCGAAAGGATTTTATGAAATGGAAGTATAAACTTTAGAGCTTTGGACCCGCGTTGCCATCTTCTTTTATAAAAATAATAAGGTGTCACATTCAGCCAAGTGAGCACAGGCACCTTCGTAATTAAGGGTCCGGACATTCCAGGTGTATGCCTTAAATTGTAATTCTTAATACGCTTGCCGTGATCGTCATCAAAAGAGCGGTCTCTCATCCGAGGCTGTTGTTTCCTTTTCATTGGGGAGTTATTTACATGGCGGGTCTCAAGTCCAGCACACAACTCTGGGGAGGGATGATTCGCCTTCTCACCTTAGCTCGCCTATCAAGCTGATGTTACCCAGAGGATACTTGGTCTAAGACCGGAAGATGTAAGCTACTTGAGCCATATGTAAAAGAAATGTTTCAGACTACTCCCAAGTGAATAGCGCTCAAAGAACTTTCTTCACTTGCGTGAACTTATACATCAGACTGCATTCTCCGGGTATGTTCGTTAGGTCATGTCGTCCGAATGGACGAAAACACTCCAGCTCTGAAAGTATTCGACGCAGTACCCGCCGAAGGAAGCAGAGAAAGAGGAAGACCTCCACTCTGTTGGAAATACCAGGTGGAGAAGGACCTGACTACACTTAGAAAATCCAATTGGAACCAAACAGCAAAGAGGAAGAACGACTGGCGCGCTGTTGTAAACTCGACTCGACGGTATCTACGCCAATAAAAAGAAGAAGGATAGTGTTCCAACTAACTTCAAATGTTAAATCAGCACAAAGGTGGGGAATATCGATCCAATTCTTATCATGCATTTATTGAGTTTGTGTTTATTATTTAAGATATTCAATTAATCAGGACTAAAACGACGACGTTCAATCAGCCTGAAAGCGAAAGCTTGATAAATTATTATATCGGTTGGAAGAAAGCTGTATTGAAGATCGTACAGAGCTCAACTGATTCGGTTTAGCTAATTTTTCTTTTGTTCTGATGGAAAAATTGGGAACAACAATTCCAACGTGCAGTAATTGGCGGTCTAGTCTTATCTTCTGACAAAACAAAGCGTTTATTGGTTCGAATATTGGTGACCCATAAAAAGATCACCAGACCTACCAGAAAAATTCCTTCTATGACGCATTAGATATAGATGTTTATGTACATATGTAGATGTTGTTGTTGTTGTAGCGGCAGAATTCTAACGAGTTGACAGTCCTTGACCGGATAAAATCCGGGTCCTTCCGGTTAGGTCGTTGAACGGTGTTTAAGGTATAGAATTTCGGCCTCGAAAAGGAAGGTGACCTTAGCAGCTTTTGACCTGTTCATATATTTTTCAAACTTTTTCAAGCGGATTTGCGAAAATGACAATTCCATCCTTAAGCAATCGGTCCTTCCGACGCGGACGATTTCCTCAGCTCATAAAGTTTTGAAAGAAATTGAACACAACAAAAATTCGAGCTCCGGATACTGTCTTAAATTAAATTAAGTTCCTAAAAGATCGAAACATTTGATTGGACTTTTATAAACGAAAGCGTCATTGGAAATATTCTATGTACATATGTTCTCTATGTATGTATGTACGTATGTATGTATGTATGTTCCCCAGTAAGTGCATATGGTATGAGCATTTCATTACGACTGGCAACCCTTATGAAAACAACCTTTTTTCACATTTCGGTGTTCCATTTCCGCAGTAAGGATCAACGCCAAAACGCCTGCGAAGCGCAAAGCTGGTGGTGGGGTTCTCAAATTGCGAAAGCAACAAAAACACAATAACAACCAACCTTTCAATGATGCTTTTGATGTAACGAAAACTAGAGATTAAACATATTTTTAGGCGTAGCAACCGAACTCAAAGCGCACTGCTTACATAAATACGTGTGTATGTGTGTGTGTGTGTGTGCATTTATAACACAAACTTCAGATCGTACCCTGAGTTAACACGCTTATTCACTTCACCCCCAACGCCATGCCACGAACCCACCCTTTCGTGCAACGTCAGTTACATACAGATGTCTGCATTGAGAGGGTGTACGGGCCACCCTACGTGACAAAAGGGACGTGATCTGGGCAGTGCGTTTGATTCGTGGCATGAGCGGACCCCTTCTGCTTCCACACATTGCCTCATTGTCTGCGTCATCGGCAACGGTTCGCTTTTATGCTCGCTTTGTTGTCAGCTTATTCAAATGGGTGTATGTGTGTGTGTGTGTACGCATTGTTGGCAGTGCCGAGCAGACGGCGCTCTACGTGTGGCATGTCTTTCGCCCCTAATAGCTTGGGTTATTATTTCCAGCACTTTGGGTATGCTTGGGGGTTTATTCGGTTGCAGCTGTCATTGTGCCGAAGCAGCAAGTAGCAGCCCAAAGAACGCATGCGTTGAGTTACAAGACTGCAGTCGCGTCGTTTTAGTGAGGGGATCACGCTAAAAACTCTTCGCTCGATGCGGTCGTTCATATACATGTACACATGTATGTATGTATGTACTAAGGTCGGTGTTCTCCCCTTGCACGCGTTCAGGCTTTCGTTGGCCTCACCGCAGCGGGCAAAATTTCCAGTTAATACACAGTGTGTCGGTCGGTCGGTCGTTTGGCCGTTCGTTCGGCCGGTTGGTGGTGGCTTTTGCTGACATATGCACTCGGGCGTTGCGACTGATGTTGTTCATCAAACGAATACATACACGAACGCGATTGTTTTCAACCCCCTCACTATGTAGATCCGAGCGCTTGATGATTGCTTGTTTGCTCCCATTATTGCGTTTGCTCCCTTCTTAGGCCGTTCGTTACATGAGCCAAGCCAGCCAGACCAGACCACTGCTGTCCCATTATTGTCCCTTGTGTTTATTTAGTTTTTCTCTTATTTAATGTTTTTTGTTTTTGTTGTTTTATGTGGAAAATCAATAATAGGGGTGGATCACGGTTATGTTACTGTTCGTTATTTTATGTGCCAAAGAAAAAACGAATTGGTGAATGTCATTCAGCTTAATATTTTCGTATAACTGTACCACGTAACTTGTAAAAAATTGCGATCTTTTTACTAGCATATGGACGTAATTGTAATATCACCCTTGCAAACCAAGTGGAGAATAAATATACAAACATATGTACACATAACCTCAAAAGTTCCTCCTGGCATTTTCGCAAATTACAACAAAATTTTTTTCACCGCTGAGCCAGCTTTTGCTGCTCAAGTTCATGCTGAGGAAGTTTTGTTCCATTCTAACTAGTTATGGAGTACGTGGTTTATTGTTGTTGTAGGATCATAGAATCTACTTCAAAAATAATTTGAGAACGATCTTGGACCGGCAGCCCTTAAACGAATATGAAATCGAATTCCTTCCAGTCTTCAAATCACACATTTCTGAAAATTGAACTCTTTTAATGGTCTTATAAGATACCCTCGAACTTTGAATGAATATTTTCAGAAGGTTTCAGAAGGTTCCCACCGAACGTTCAATGAATATTTACCAGAAATGATATAAAAATACACATCCCTACCTTTAATCAACTTTGACTACGGGCAGTCAACGATCACTTTAAGAACATAGTCGTTGATTTGTTTTCCTAAACTTTTCCCTTGGATACCAGACATTTACATATATGTATCTAGCCCTAAGTAGTCGAAAACCTTATTTTAATCAAGTTTCAGCCCGTGTCATCATCAAGAAAGCTCTGTAGACCTGAAAGTAAAGCGTTTTGGCTATTTCCATTCGAAGAGGAATCAAGGTTAAACAAAATGATTTCGGTCAACAATCAATCAATCTCACACAAAATCTTCTCATAATTTGACTATGAAGAGAGAGTAAATAATTTCACAATTCTGGACGCCCGTCTTATCTGCTCTAATCAATTTTGGGTAATCAAGCTAAGTATATTCTCAGATGATAGATGGAGAACTGAATATACCGTCTCAGATCAAATTAAAAATTAAATTTTGAGATCCATTAAAGACAAGAATCTAATTAAATTTTAGCAAGCTCAGTATATTACCTTACCCATTTATTGGTAAGCAATATCAACAGATTTCTCGAAACGTTGGACAAGTATTTATTGGAAAGCAATATCAAAAAATTTCTTGAAAATTAGCCGATCCTGACTGCTGTAATGTTGGACAAGCAAAAATGATTTCTCAGAGATCAATTGAGCAGCTGTTTTGTTAGATTTGCACACTGCCACTTTGCAGAATATGGCTTTCATCCCCCTGCGGAGTGCATATCAAAATTGTTACTTTTTGACAGGAGATTCCCTTTGATCAACGTGAAAAAATATGCTGCCATGAAAAAACTTCTCAAAATCTCAATTGGAAGAGGTCTTTAACATGTAGAACCCTCGATTTGACATTTTTGATCTTGTCTCAGTAAGTCGGTAAGAACTATCTTAATGGATTTTGGGTTCTCGAGGTCCACTGGCCGGCATTTAATCCCTACATCAAATCTACTGAACTTAATAACTGTAAAACCATTGAGATTCCGAAAGCTGGTAACGTTCCTAAATTACTTACTAGTTGTACGTCAAATCACAATGTAATAAAATATTGTATCTTTCTATAAACAAAGATTGTAGTTAGCAATAAATACTGGCAGGGTTATAAATATAACTTGCGAGTACTCAAACTATAATTTTTAGTTAGATTTTTTTTTTTTTCAATTTCGAGTTTACAGCATAAGTACTCATGTACTTATATTTGTATGTGGGTGTATGTGCCCATATCGAGTGTTTTCAGCAGCGGTTATCAGCTGAACTCCGCTAGTTCCGCTAAAAATATAACATACAGATTTAATTTTGAGTGTGCAGACGACATACGCTATATGTACATATGTATGTATGTAGTTTAAAAGCTATAAAAGCGCGTATCGGTTAGTTGTTGTTGTTTCATAAGTTGTTGTTTCTAACGAGTGACGAATTAAACTCACTAATTGCTCAACGTTGACGTAGGAAAATTTAATCTTTGAAAAAAAAAACAACAGATACAATTCCCGACGTGCTTTTCGAGTGTGCCGATGTACTTCGTGTAGCTTTTTGCGCATATTTCTTCTATTTACATATGTTTATAGATTTACTTAACAACATGCCAGCAAGAGTTCTTTCAAATAAATTTATGTATGTATGTACATATGTATGTATGTTATCGGTGAAGTGCTTAGTGAAAATTTTGTTACTGGCGCAGTATGTGCTCATAATTCTAAACAAAGCTTAATCAAAGCTCTATTAAGCGCTTTTTTCTTAGCATTATATAATAATTTGTACTGAGTTTGGCTTATTTTTATATTTTATTCGATATTTTTATTTTGAAACGATTTTCCAATTTCCGCTGCATTTACGCTCATTTCGGTCAGCGTTGAAAATGGCGTCGCTTAACAAAAGCTCATCACGTATGTAAGTATAAGCTCAAAAGGATATTACTGACAAATAATCTACGCTGATTATATAATTTATAAATAAGTATATTGTATGTATGTATGTAATAATTATGTACATACAATTACACGAAATTAAAATTTTCAACATATTATATACTCATATAATCATACATACATACATATGCATGTATGCGCATTGTATGTAAGTATGTAAATTTCTAATTGTGAAATTATAGCCAGTTGAACCTGTAACCATCGTCAGAATCGTAATAAAATATATTTTTATAATGACTTCGTTGATCTACATAATATGTACATAATGTGACACATGAAATACTTATTTATTGTACATATATCTACACACAATACACACATATGTACATACATACGTATGTACATACTCACCCCTCTATTGCTGCTAGAGTAATGGTGCAACTTTCAAAGTTATAAGAACATGCTAAATACGAAAATGAATATGTGTATATATGTATGTATAATTAAATATATCTATACGTGTGTTTGTGTATATGTGTGCGTGCCTGTCCAACTCGCAGATACATTAGTAAACCAGTACATATGCTCATAAAATTACATACATACATGCATACATATATACGCTTGTAAAATTACTTCTCACATATGTACATACATATATACATTACAACTTAATGCACACTCATAAACATAAATACACATTGTAGATATGTGTTCACTTATGTAGGCTGTGTATTTCATTTTTGCTCGATTGTGGGTGTGAGATTTCTATTAAAACTCTGAAAGAGACTTCGTAGCTTTTGACGATCAATATGTTCGTCACACATAAGTAGACACATACATACATGCATACATACATATGTGCTTATGTATATTCATACAAACAACAATTCATTATTCATAGTTTTGGGGATATTATGCACACAGGCAGACACACACATGCACACAGCAACCTTTCAAATTGAGAAGAGAGTTGCCGCGCTGCCGTGAGAGCGAGCGAATTCTTGAGTGTTGAGGTGGTAGGCGCTTTTACCTACACCTATTGGGGTGGCTTTAAGCCACATTCATCTCGTACAATACTGCATATAGTTGTTGTTGTTGCTATTACAATTGTGTTAACATCGTGTATGTCGTGTGCTTTTGTGCCCCTCAAATGTGCAAAGTTGTCGAATTGCCTGGCCTGACGCATTGGAGGGTTCGGACGATATTGTGCTCAACTGGCTGCCGCAGTAACAATACAAGCTCTCAGGAATACGGTCGGTCCAGCGGGTGGACGATAGTTGCTTACATTTTTACTAAGTAACTAAGCAACACCAATATTGTTACTAGCGTACATATACACATACATACTTACATACAAAACCACAAAAGAAACATACAAACATACACGCTCTAAAGTATAGAAGGAAAAAGTTTATAAACGTGAAAAGCGCAAATTGCACGTTCGTTTAAAAAGAAATAATAAAAAAATAGAAATAGAAATACTTACATGCATACATATACAATATAAACGTATTAATGCTTGTGTGCGCTATTTATTTGTGTGTGTGTGTGAAATTCATAAAGTAAAGAAAAACTAAGAAAAATTAACAAAACAAATGAAAAAACGAAAAAATATTTAATAATAAAATTAAACAACACGACCAAATGCATAACCATTAACTGCAATGTGTTAAACGTTTTCGAACATAAGTAACTGTGAAATTGGTACGCTTTTTCGCTTTTGTATGTATTATGTGAGGTCTATTGGAACCAGAAGTTGGTGTTAAGGTCGTACGGAAAGTGTGACAGTCAGTGAAGGGTGCATGACAAATGCACACATACGAGCATATTGTAACAACAAAAATAAAAAATGTACGCAAGTTTGGCAGCTTAAGAAGTGCAGCGCTAGAACCATAACATTACCTGATGCATCTCTTCGCAAGAGAACCGGAGAGAGCGTGCCTAAAAAGTAAGTTTTGAAAGTTCTATTTTTTATTTTATTTATTTTTTTAATACTATGTGTGCATACAAATATGTAGGTAGTATGTATAAATGTGTTTGTTTTTTAAGTAGCTACAAATTGAAATATACCAGTTTAGCAACGTTATTAGTTAGTAATTGCAAGCCGGTACCGCGTGACACCAAAAACAGTTATTTTTTCGCGATGTCATAACCGAAAAATATTTCAAAAATATTTAAAATACATTTTAAAATAATAAAATATTGCCAAAAGTAGGTGTTTTTAATATGTACATAAACATGTATTTCTAAGTATTTACGAATTAAAGATCTCAAACGCAGTAAAAATTTATTTTTATATTTATGTATTATTATTTTTAGAATATAGAGTAGTAAATTGTAGATGCCATGATACGTGACTAAAGTATTACAAAAAAATGTATTTACATTAATACATACATCATCGTATATGGTATACTCTTTTTCCTCTATGAGTGCCCTTTTATTATATAAAGTATAGTGCCAGAATAGTACCAGAAACCTTATATTACTATTAACTCCATATTAAATAAATAATAAAGCCGTTTTCTCAACAATCAATTCTAAAGACGCGTGCCAACTTGGGATTGAAAATTTGGCAACAATCTACAAAACTAAAAATTTAATTAGCGATTGAGTCTTTACAAAACAACAACAAAGCCGAAATTTTTGCGTTTATTGTTGACAAAACTAGTCTCATATTCGATGAAGAACGTCAAACTTCGAAGGGTAAATATTTCTGACATAGAAAGATTTTGTTTTCAAAGTCTGTTTAAAACTAGTAGAACCAGCTATTTGTCGGAAAATATTTATATGGACACGCAAGTAGAGGCCAATATATAACAAGTTTCCATTACATATAAAAATACCTTTCTCAAGCATCTACAATTTGTACCCCAACCCAACGTGTGGGTAATCAGGAAATCACTTACTCTATCTCTTAAGTTGTAGATTCAAAGGAATCATTTGATGTTTTGGTTTACATGTGTACGTAAAGTAAAATTCAAATCAAAATTGGAACGTAACATTAATTAGTATTTAATAAAGATATAGTTCCGGTTTAATAAATTTCTTTGTATTGAAAAAATAATATATATATCATTCCCAGAAGCATTGTATTTTTGGATATAAACAGACAATATTCAAAGTCATACCATAAGCACTGAATTGCGCCGACGCCAACTACGTACCTCTCTTTGGTTCAACCGAAGCATGGCGCATAAAAATCGATCACATTAGCTCAACCGTAGAAGACACATTTGGTTTGATTGGCGTTCGCTTGAATTCAAGTACAAATTCTGCTTTGGATCTACGACCATAGTTTCTATCTAACTGAAATTTGTTGAAAAGACGAACGACTGACAGATTGTGCAATGAAATTGTTTGTTCAGATGTGTGTTTTTCCTTAACAAATCCCTTAATTTAATAGATAAGAGCACGAAAGCTTCTAAATCTTATGTTAATTCTTATTAAAAATGGCTTTGAGTAAATGTTTGTTATCTAATTATTTATTGTAAAGGACTTTGCTAAGCTTTGTTCTATGAACTATAGCGATTTATATAACCTGAATAAGGTATATAAAGTATAGCACCCAAAAGAACACGTCGGAGATAGGGTCTCCCTGACCAGTGTGACGAGCCAAGTCGATTCAGCTATGTCCGTCTGTTTATCAGTCTGTATATATGCGAACTTGTTACTCAGTTTTGGAAATATCGTTCTGACGTTCTTTTCTCCCCAAAAACTGAATGATCGGAATCAAGTGCTTGTATGGAAAAGTTATCTTGACGAAATTTGGCACACTAAAGCAATAATGCAATCGCCGAAGAAAGGTTTAGATCGGATCACTGTAGCATATAGCTGCCATACAAACTGAAAGATCGGAAATCGATCCCACGACTGTCGGAAGTACATAACAGAAATGGACTCGGATTTTTATCCGTTCGAGGACTATCAACTCGGCAAATTCCTTGCTTGAAAAAAACTTTTTCATTTGGCGAAAAAACTTCCAAATCAAGTTATTGTAAGGAAAACTAGGAAGTACATATATATGTATGTATATATATGAATGTATGTACATTGATAGCTAAAGATGTTTAAAGTTCTTTCTGATACTACTATAGAAAAATTAATAAAGAGTTAAAACACAATATTATTATATTAACAATAAAGTTGAAGAATATTTTTCCCAAAAATGTACAAAAACATATGTACATATGTACGTACTTGTAAATAAATTAAACATTCCGTAAATGTTTCAAAGTTTTGTGAAATATGTATACATGTAATGTGAATATGGACCTGTCATCAAATACAAATGCACTTACGTATGTTTCTACATACCTACATACATACCTATCTAAATGTTAATGTTAACAATAACAAAATAAATAATTTCGTTGCTTAGCACCTTAGCGCCCGCATACTCGCACTTTGCTTTTCCTTACCGAAACTTTACACATAACGCTTTCAAGTGAGTTAACTGAACGTGTTGGTGAGAGCGCTGAACAGGTGTCCATGTGTGCGTGGATTTTCTCTCATACATAAACACGCACACGTAAGCAAGCACACTTGACAGTGTATTGAATTTTTCGAAGATGGAAACGAATTTGAAGTTCTCTGGTCGAAGCTCGTGCTGGCATGGCGAACTTTTGCAGTTGAAGCGACGTCGTGCATGATTAAAAGCGTTTGGAGTCTCAGCTCCGCAACGGGCGTTGGAAAAACTTTCATACACTTATGGATACAAAAATAAGGAGCTAAAAAAAGTAAATTTCTGTAAAAATTAAAAATATTTAACATATTTGTTTCTATTTTACATACATACATATGTGTTAATGTATGTATATAATGTTGAAAAAATTGAAAACTTTCACGAATTTGTGCGGGTTTTGTGCAGGACAGTGAAAAGCAGTAGCAAAATTACTTGAAAGTTTCACAATAACCATGGAAAAGCATATTTAAAAAGATGAAATCGAAAATTATGTACGTGCATACAAATATGCCATGTATGTGTTTGTGATTTTATGAAAGTGTGTGTGCGTGTGTGTGCATGCAGCTGGCGAACATGGAATAAAGATTTTGCAGTGCCGAGTTTAAAAATTACACATGCACAAGCATTTTTACTTACATACAATAAATAAAAAAATATGAAAAAGTAACAAGTAAAAGCCAAAAGCTGGAAGCATTCGAAAAATTTCTGTGCGCAAGTAAAACATGATCACTTCAAATTAAATTATTGGGTGTGCCAATAGGGTTTCTATGTGGCATATCTATGTATGTATATACTTATATATATTTATGTACGTGAGTGTATGTAAATGATGACCTATGTGGATTTTATGTATGCGAGCACTTACAATTATACAAAAATACGTATAATTGCATATGTATGTATTTGAAGCAGGCAGCTGTACTTTTTCTCTAATTGGTACATTTGCACTTTATGTACATTTGTATGTAGATATGTATGTAAATATTTGCATTTTCTATGCGCCCGTGTATTGGTGCAATGAGCTAAATTAATGTGCTTGTGTGTGGGTGAAATGAGAACTTAACCAGTGTATTCCCTCATACGTATGTATGTACATACATATGTGCACAGCATACTTGAAAAAAGTAATAACAGCAACAACAAAATAAAATATGTGTATTCTGCATAAATATTTAAACAAACATTCATACAATCATATGTATATACATATGTACGTACATACATATGCATTTTCGTAAGTTTGTGACTTATTGACGAACAACGACAGCGAATGCATGGAGCAGCGCAACGAGCGCTCATATGTTCATACAACGAGTGAATCCCACAATAAAACAGTATTTCATGGATAACAGAACGCATGTGCATATTTATGTATGTATGTATGTATTTCTATGTGCAAATTTGTAAATGCAGTGCAAACATTGAAGTGTGACATTCTTAAATGCTTTTTGTTTTTGTTTTTTTTTTCGTTTTTGCTCTCGTTTTCAAACAGTATTCCAACCAGTGCTACTAATTTATTTAGAAAAAAACACTTGTTTTTGGTGCCTGTGTGTTTCGGAAACAAGTTAATTAGTTGAAATTACAAACGGTTCTTAATGTTCGAAACGCTTTTCAAATCATCATTACATAAGTGCACGTTTTGACGACTGCACTTGCGTTTTGTATGTAGATACACATGCATATGCACACAACAAACACACACACGAACGCAAATGTGCACACAAGCATACATTTAAATGACAGTGCGTGCGTGTGTACGCTGTCTCCTTGCTCAATAGACGCGAAGAGGAAACTTCTTAAAGTTTCACTTCGTAAATCTGATCTTAAAATAGAAGTTAATAAGAATTACGGGGAAATTGGAGAGAGACCTTCATTTATTGTTTTGCTTTTTTTTTTTTGAAATTCGGCCAGTGGCGGAGACAAACAATGGAAATGGCAGCCATTTGTAAATTGTCTGCCACCGGTGCGACGGCAGCCATTTTGATTTTTCCGCGTACCATTTTCATCATTGCGAGTCTGTTTGTATGTACATATGTATGTGTGTATGTGGTGAATGTACACTGTCATTGTCAAATAACCCACAAAGCTATGCTTGTGCATTTATGAATGTAAATGTAACTTTAAAATATAAATAAATGCAAATTTATTTTAATTTTTATTTTACAAACTGGATACAATATATACATATGTACATATGTATGTATATACGCGAAGCTTTCTCCAGTTGAAAATTTATAGGATCAGAATTAATGGTGTGCGTATTACAGTGCTATTTTCGGTGTATTTGCATGGATGTATGCATATACATACATACATATGTTTATCTGTATGTTTTGTTTTATGTACTGTCAAGTGTACAAATTAACATGAAATAGGTAGGAAAAATCGATTTCATGCTTATGAGTGATCGATACGTAATTTGTGTACTTATTTCCAAAGCAATTTAATAAACATATTTAAAAATATTTTAAATATTAATGTATGTACATATGTACATACATTTATGTACAATTATGTTTATGTTTAATTATTGAATGAAAGTGCAGCCATTACTCATTGCAATTATTGACTTTAATACACAACTCGGCTGAAATCAAATTTAAATTTTCATCTTGAATCCTTTATCAAAAAATTTCAAAGGGATAAAAAGTTAAAACTTAATTAATATTGCATTTTAATTTGTAGTTGTGAAGGAGGATATCGAGAGACCTGAAATAATTTGAATTTGCAAGTTCTAAAAGTTTTTATTTATTTTTATAGTCTTGTTATGGCTTAGGGAAAAGAGATTGATAGTGTAGTATAAACTAACTAAAAGTTTATAAGCAGCGCTAGGAATATTGAAGATAGGCGATCATTTTACTTACTTTTTATTACTCCTTTGTTTTTTAGCCACTTGGTTTACGTTATCTAAACTCAAATCGAACCCTTAACCTAACTTTAGAACCTTAAGCTTTCAAAGCCATAAAAAGACTTTAAAATATTAAGTTCTATAATTTATAGAAATTTTGTACGAAGAATAATATAATAACTTATCGATAAATAGACAACTCACGCCCATAAAAACAGAAAAATGTCGCTTTCCTAATTTGGTATGTACATACCTTGAAATTAATTTGCTATAAAAAAATAAATTAATGGTTGTTATGTACATATAGTATGTAGTATATCCCGAAGTTCTGTTACAGAACTTGACATGGAAGCCTATTTTAACAAATTCTTTTCAAAATAACCGAAATCAACCTTTTTGTACATTGCATATGTATGAATATATGTATATGTATATGTACATACATGTATGCAAGTATATTCCCAAATGGCCTTGTATCCAAAATCTGTTCTCTTCTCTATATGTAGATGTGTATTGTATATCTCTTCATATTTTTAATAATAAATATTTTTTAAGCCGACCGTTTTGACTAAGTCGATAATTGTTGAACTAATATCATAGTATTTAGCCTTGAAAATAGGAAAAATACTTGGTAGTGTATTTGAAAAACGATCTTTGTAGAAAGCCATTATCTGCACTCATGGTCAAATGAATTCGTATATGATATTTGGAGGGCACAAATGCGCACACATATTTAAATATCTTTACATGTATGTCCAAGTGTACGTTGAAATCGCGATCTTAGGTAGTTAGATTTTTTCAGGTACCAACGTAAAAGTTTTTTGTTTGCCCCACGCAGAAAAACAATTTCTCCAGACAAGCGGAGATATGATCTTTGTTGGGACGGTATATACATATGTACATATGTACATGCATATGTATCAATCGCTAACGCAAGTCTCCAGCTGTCTATATTTCCACTATATAGAACCACAAGAATGTATGTATGTATGTAAGCAGAACTTAACAAGATGAAAATGTTCAGTAAATTATTCGTGCCACTATGGTGAAAAAACTTGTTCAATTGTTTACACAATGATATTAGATTTGCCACCACTTTATATTAGTGTGATTAATTCGATAATTATACACAAAGCAAATGCACATATTCATTAAATTTTAAACAAAAATGTACATATGAATGATTGTATATGTATGTACATATGTACATACATAAATAAACAGCTGATAAAATCGTTAAAAATTTATTGAACTTCGTAAATTTTAAAGGTTTCAGTGATGTCATAATAAATTTGAATGATATGTAGATATCAAATGACATTTATTCATGAAAACATGTATGTATGTATACACATGTCTGTATGTATGTATGTACATACATATGTATGAAGCATTCCGCGTTTAACATTTTCTTTAACTTTTCTGTATGAGAGTTAGAAAAACTGCTAAAAGGGAAACAAAAACTAAATTGCTTAGTTGATCTCTCATAGGTGCAAGTATCTCCATACATAAGTATGTATCTCTGGAACATACATGCATGCATACATACAATCACGTTGCAACGCTCTCCACACTTTCCAGTGCAATCTCGCAAATTTATTGAAACTCATTTAAATGTTTTTCAAAAGGAACTGCATGCACTCACCAGCGATGTTAACGTCAGAGGTCTGTCTATGCGTAGCCTTGACGAACTTTCCACGTACATACGTGGCAATTTCTTTTATCCGGTCGTAAATGGTCATTACATAAATAACATACATACATACATACATATGGATGTAAATAATATAAGTACATCTACCTATGGTTTGAAAACTACCCTAATCTCGCGAAATTCTCGCAAAACTTCAGGGTGAATTAAGGCTTCTTTTAAAGATCCCTATGTACACATAAATACAAACATTCATTCATGTAAGCACGAGCATGTGTAAGCATAACGACGGCTCTTTATATTGATCGATGCTTTGTAGGCATATACATACGCACGTACGTTTATACGTTTAGATACAGCTATGTAAGCATGTTCTCAAAACGAAAATGACTGCAAGGGTGCTTAAATTTGTAAATGGGTTCGTATATACATATGTGTATATATGTAGGAGAGTTTGTGAAATAATACCATGGGGAGAGAATTTAGAACTCTGCATACGACAAGAGGGGAAATGTAATAAAGTAGGGGTAAAGAAGAGAATTTAAGGCAACAAATATAGCTCATATGATTACACACACATATGTGTCCATTTGTCGTATGCATACATATTTGTGTAGATGTTGCAAGTTGTTAGTGGGTTGATATTTTAAAATAAATTTGAAGCATAAAAAGGGAAAATGACTGGTGGAGAGTTGAACTTCGCAACATTTTGTATGTATGTATGCTTCATTGATGGCGATAGCATACCTAAACGCAGAGAACATGAAAGACTTTTCGTGTTCTCCGCTAAAAAAAAACCCCAACTTGTTCGTTACTATCGTTTTATTTTCAACGGTTTCGTCGTTTGCGGTTGTTTTCCCATCAAAATTTCGTGTAGTGGCCAGATTGAAATGCGAAATGGATGGAAAATTTCAGAAACACAAGTTGAATATGACAATATGATCCTGCTTTAAAACGAATTTATAATCAAAATTGATAGCTGAAAAATTTGTCACTTGTGTAAATAAATTTTGGAAAAAACGTTTTGTTCCGGATATATCTGTATGCACATACAACTATAAATGACTTTGCCTTACAAACCACGATCATTGGCACTTATGTCCGCTGTAAGCATATATAGTAGTTTTATTAGGAAAAATCAAGAATGTAAATTTTATAAATATGCTTATTATTATTATAAAGCTAAATTAATTAATACTGTTATCTTTTTCTGATTATGAGCAATCCACCGATTTATGTAAGAAACTTTCAAACTTTTGCTATGAAGTTGAACTGCGAATATGTTATCGTTATCCACGTTTTGATCCAATCATTATTTTTATTCGTTCAGCAATTCTTTTTTCAAAAAGTTGGTCGGTCTTATGTTTTTCGCTATAATGTGTTGATTTTGATATTAGCTAAGCTACTTAAAGATTTTCAGTTTTCCATGTATGCTGGCAACCTTGACGGAAATTCATGATTTTCTTTTTGATTCTCTTCGTGTTCACTTCTGTTTCAATTCCACCAGTAATAAATATGTTTGCATATATTTATATATATGTATGTATGTATATATATCTGTTTTTTTTTTTTAATATTTCTACATTAAATAAAAGCAGAGTTGTGCAGCAGTTAGCAACCGGAGGGTAAACATACATACTTACATGTAGTAAAAGGTATATAAATTTACATGTAGATAAAGTAGTTAGTACATAATTGTGTACCTGAATATAATATAGATGTATGCAAGTGTAGAGAACGAAACGAAAATTCCCCTTACTCCATTTCTTCCCTCGTTTGCGATCGTGTTCATATTACGTACCTGAGTATGTTGCTTCAGTAGGAGAGAGAATCTATGATTTCCCTTAATATGTTTCGCACGTAAAGCTGAGAAATTGAGGGACAGCGGCAAACTCGTTATTATATTATATGGCGTCGGCTATTGCTATTGCTGTATTGCTGGCTGGCTGGCCTGTTTACCTCTCGTTTGTGGATTGTCGTTCGTGATGCGCCAGTTGAGTTTAGGCTGTTGGAGCTTTTGTTTGTGTCTGCTTAATTTTTCGCGGTTGTTTTGGTGAAAAAGAAAGTTGAAGTCTGGAAAATGTGAGTTATTTAAACATTTATGTTGTACATAAATACATACATATGAAGTGTATGTGTGCTGCTTTGGTTTTTTGATAAGGAAATATGTGTTGATAAAAATATTTGTATTTGAAGAAATACTTTACATCTTCGTATAAAAATAATCATAAGTATATATATACATATATGTATGTGTGTATATGAGTACAATATCGAAAAGTACAACGTGGAGTGTTAAAGAAAATCAAGTGAAATTATGCCAACTAATTGATATGTGTGTGTATACGTGCATCAGCATAACAGTTTCGCTGCTTTGCATGATATTCTGAAGGTGTTTTTTCTCTTCAACTATGGATTATTTCACAAAATGTATATGCACATTTATGAAAAATAATTATTAGAAAATCATTTTAAAGAAATTGCAATTGAAAAAGAACTTTGTATGATGGTTTAATCTTGAGGTACATAATTATATCCATAGAGACTTTCGGACAACACAGTAGTGGTAAAAAAATTCGTTGGTTGGTGAATTTCCTCGAGTAAAGGAAAGTGCAGAATAACGGGCGTTATTGGCAAAACGGGCAAAATTGCTTGCTTAATGAAGAGAATAAAAAGTAGCAGTGGCAACACTGTTAGGGAGGAAAAGTAACGAGCGCAAACTGTACGCTAGCTACGAAATCGAACGTCGGGCGGGAAGCCGAACAATAATTTCGCGCGGTGGTGACAGCAAAACGAAGTCGAGACATGTTGGTTGTTTAATCTATGCTATTTGTTGTTGTGCTGGTCGCATTTGAGCTGTTAACGGTGGTAGTAGTAATTTATCCCCACATTCATATTAACGGTGCTTCCATTTTGTTCGAATTTTTCTTCTACTGTTCTCACAACATGTTATTGTGTTATACATACTAGCTAGCTGACTCGGCTGTTTGGCTGCTAATCATAAGTTTGTCCTTTGAAGATTGTATATTCTTTTGAGTTGCTTCTATTTTTGATATATTTAGCATATATTCCTCAACTATTCGTAGAGAAAGTGCATTTCAATCGATACAGTGAAGAGTGAACTCACATAGTGACTGAAAGTATTGAAGGTAGATAAGTACTCATACATATAAAGAAGGTATTTGTGTCCAGAAGTTATACATTTTGCTGTTGTATACGCTAACGCAAATGAAGTTTACATATTTGTTGCCAATATTATAGTATAACAAACAAAAAACTGTGAATGTTTATTTTAATAACAAATGGTGTATTATTTAAACAAAAATATTGAAGAATTTTCGTTTATAATTTTTTGTTGGTGTGAACCGTGGCAACTTTGGGCCATGCTTGCATTAAAAAAGTGAGAGAACATTGCCTTGTGTTAGAAAGTCACATGCTGCGCCACTTGCAGATATATTTTTGATAAATATTAAAACGAGATAAAGCAAACATTAAGTTTGCTTCGATATACATATGTATGTTATATACATATATATAAACCTTTATAGATGGAATATATACAAACATACAACATTGTTATTGTAAAACAAACTAGATGTAATATACATTAATAATTTAGTATTTCAGGTTTTTTAATAAATGTTAGATTTTGATATATAGTAGTTTTATTAGGAAAAATCAAGAATGTAAATTTTATAAATATGCTTATTATTATTATAAAGCTAAATTAATTAATACTGTTATCTTTTTCTGATTATGAGCAATCCACTGATTTATGTAAGAAACTTTCAAACTTTTGCTATGAAGTAGAACTGCGAATATGTTATCGTTATCCAGATCAGTATACAATTCTGGTTAGGTAGCTGGACGGTCAGTATATGCAAATTAGCATAGATCTGCACATAAATATGGGACGAATATTGTTGAGCTCCCATGGAATTGATTGAATCTTCTTTCACTTTACCAACATGATCAGCTGTAATTCTAAATATTGCAGAGGAGCATAATATTTTCTTAAATCATATTTCATTACAAGCTGAATAGGGTATATTGACTTTGCCACGAAGTATGTTACACTCAGAAGGGAACGACAGAGGCCCCAGAAGGTACCTATGGAGGTACATTTATTAATGATGAAGTATAAATAGCGTAACTAATTGATTGAGCCATGTCTGTCTCTGCAAACCTAGTCCCCCAATTTTTGAGTTTATGAACGATCAAAAGCATGATTCTCTTATTTGACAAGATATTTTCACAAACTTGACAAGGATTATTGGGTAAAGCAATGGTACAATCTCCAAAGAATTGTTCAGATCAGAGCATTATTATAACAAACTCACGGCCCTTGTATGGAACCTTTTTTCATTTACCAATGCAATCGAAGTTAACGTTTATTTTTGATATTAAATAATTCGTATATTCCGAAATTAAAGTGAAGTTATTAGGGTAGCTGGTCGAATATTTATTTACTCTACTTCTTTGCGGAATAAAAAACAAATAAAAGTTTAATAATAATATTTGAAAATAAATACTAGAAAAAAGTCAATATTTTAATCTTAATCTATTCTTTTTATATTTCAGTTACAATTACGGTTGCAGTTTCAATATTGTGAAGGAATTCTCTAGTTATAACATTTTGGTATTACATTTCTAACTACATTCATTCAACGTCTACAAAAACAGAAAATTGAGAACACACTAAAAACTGCAAAATTATAATCTGTTGCGGGATTGGTTTCCCCATATAATTTTTCACCATAAATTGCCCATCATCAAACAATACTGCTTTTAACATTGGCGTCATAACTACATCCTCGTGGGACCATCGCTGTCAGTTGGCGCCATGGAGGACGATCAGCAGTTTTGTCTTCGGTGGAACAACCATCAGAGCACGCTAATTAGCGTATTCGACACTCTGTTAGAAAATCAAACACTTGTCGATTGCACATTAGCCGCTGAGGGGAAATTCCTTAAAGCTCATAAAGTGGTGCTGTCTGCGTGCAGTCCATTTTTTGCCGTAAGTATATTTATATACCTTAGAAAATTGCAATTTTCAATTGATGGATGTGTTTGTTTTGTATATTTTTAGACTTTACTGCAACAGCAGTATGATAAACATCCGATATTCATTTTGAAGGATGTCAAATACCAAGAATTGCGTGCCATGATGGACTATATGTATCGTGGGGAAGTTAATATTTCGCAGGATCAATTAGCTGCATTGCTAAAAGCTGCGGAATCACTGCAAATCAAAGGTCTGTCAGACAACCGCAGTGGTAGTACGCCGAAAACAGAACAACACCGTGGTTTAAATGTACCTGGAAGTGGTAGTAGTATCGGTGGTGGTGGTAAATTGAGTGGTTATACACTCGAGCAGACGCAGTCGAAACGTTCTCGTGTTGGACCATCGCCCATGGAGACTGCCGATATATCAGGTTCCCGCGAGGGCTCATCTAGTCCATCTAGACGTCGAAGGAAAGTTAGACGCAGGAGTGTCGAAAATGCTATGTCCGGTAAGTATCTTAAAAGCAAAATTTTAATATGATATTGGTTTTCATAATCTCAATATTCCAAAAAAAAAAAAAAATTATGAGGAATAGAAAAGTTTTATTTTGATTAATTGATTATAATACACACGATTTTAAAGTATTAATATATTTGTGAAGATTTCTTAAGAATTATTTGGACACATTTTTAGAAACCAATAAAATATGTATCATACTTAAAGCAACATGAATTAATTCGAATATTTTTAATGTTTACAGCAGACGTTCATGACAATTCCAACTCTTCTCAAATCAATCAATCGTCACTTCAACCACAACAACAACAGCAACCACAAACCAATGCAAGTCTAACTGGGGTTGGGGCCTTAGCGGCAGCCACCTCTTCACTTCCAGTTTCGGCATCCGCACTATCGACCGGTTCAAGTGGTGTTTTAGCAGCAACTGGTTCCATAGTTAGCACACAAGGCACTACTCAGCAAATGACCACAAACATTACCAAAAAGACTGAAAGCGTTAAGGGAGCAAGCGATGCCATGAATTCAGAAAATATACCAACAGTGGGTGTAGTTGGTACCGGAGACGAACAAAATGTTGAACATCTTAAGGGTGAAAAGTCCAATCACAAACAAAAGTCATCGGCACCAGGTGTTGCTGGTAAAGAAACTGCCGAAATGGTAATCGAACCGAAAAGTGAATATGAAGAAGAAGGCAATGAGGAAACCGTTGAAGATTTAACATTAGACGATGAGGAAATGGGTATGGATGATTTAGATCAAAATGCCGGTACAAGTCAAGCTGGTGAAGGATCGAGTCAAGGTGAGACAATATCAAATTTAACTGAACTACAAAAATAATTGCACGCAATTTTGCAATTTTGTAGTTTTGTAAATTATACGCTTGTCTATAATATGTTTTTGTGTTTTTCTTATTTAAAGGATATGCACCGTGGCAACATGACAGATCTCAGGACGAGTTATTATTGGCGCCACAAGAAGCACAGCAACGGGATCCACAAGGTGAGCTAGTGTAATAAGTCAAAGCAAAGCATATATGAAAAAAGCAAAGAAAGCTAAAAAGAGCACGACAGATAAAATGCCAAAGATTGAATGAACAATATTTTTTTACAAACACAATTAGTTGCAAAGTATTAATGCGAAAATGGATGCAAAATGAAAACTTAACATCCACAAACAATAGCAATTAGTGTAATACGGAAAAATGGGCAACTAGTGAAAAGTGAAAGTTTACATATTTGTTTACATTTTTTTGCTTTAGTTTTTGTTTCTTTGATTGTTTAACTATTTTTCTTTACATTTTGCTATGTATGTACATGCGTATATGTACTTATATCATATAATTTATTTGAGTTTGTAGCTTAAATTGTTAAAATTGATAAAAAAAAATATATTTAAAATTAGGAGTTACAAAATTTATTAGTCGTGCTCAAAGAAGCTACTATTGCTGTGTCACAGTGACCGTAAATTCTAAAAATCTAGTAGATACATATAACAACGAAATTTAAGAAAAGTTTGCGTTAGAAAAGAATTAAAAACAAGCAAATTAATTTTGATTATACTTTAAAGTACATAGAGCAGCATGTAAGATGCGAAGAAAGGAAGAGTGGTGCTGCTAAATATGAGTTTAAAATTTAATACTTACATTAACTAAAACCAAAAATGTGCTACATATATATATACAACATATATTTGAAAACACAAATATGTTTATTTAGTTAACATTTAATGTGAATAGCAACAGCTATGCAATGCAGCCCACTTCCACTGTCTTTCTCTTTCTTTGTTTAGTTAGTTTTGTTAAATAATGTTTTTTTTTTGTATTAACTATGCAAGTTTTAAAGTATTGTATTTGTTATTGTTCTTTAACACCACACAACTGTGTTTACTTACTTCTTATTTACTTACACACAATATAGTACGTCTGATTTCATTTTGCTTGACAAACTTACATCTATACATATTTATGCTAATTTTTGTTCGTTTATTGTACTAATATCGTTTACGTATAGTAGTTTTTCAGTTTTTGACTTTGGTGCTGGTGTAGAATTCGTTTTGTTTTATCATTTATATTTGAACAAACATGCTCTTAAGCTATTTACTTATATATATGCTATTATTATTATTTATAATTTTTTTCTCGAAATCATTTACAAAATATGTACATTTGCCGCTCAACGAAGTTGTTTAGTGGAGTATTAGTTTTTTTCGTTATGAATACCAGCTTTGATGCAAGTAGTATTGCCACATTTTTCACTTCATACATACATATGTATCGAAATTCATATATTCATTGATATTTATTATATGTTTTATGTATTTATGATACATACATACATATATAACTGAATATTAGTGCAGTCAGTCTGTCCGTCGTACGCGCGCAGTAATGAAAATGTGTTTTTTTTTGTTTCTAATTTGTATACACATTTTAGCAATACATACTATATACCCTTCATGCTCACGTCCACTATATATACCTGTAAATCGCTTACATTCAAAATGTCATTCTCAAAAACACATTTCGTCGCTTCTCATATATCATTGTACATTTTTTTTTTGTCATATTAACACAAAGCATTTGATTAGCTGGTAACTAAGCTGACATTATCACCACATATTTTTTTGTTTTTAGTATATTTTCTTTTGGGTGAATATTGAGTTTTTGTTATTTGAAGTGCAGGCTTCATTTGTAAGAATTGAATTTTTTATGGCAATTGCCTTTGTTTCATATGTTTTAATGTACGTAAATAAGCAGTAACGTGTGTAAATTGTACCAACACACACTCTCACACACAACACAAGCACACACGTGTTTATAGCGTTGTGTACGTGCGCAGGCGGATGCATGCTAACTCTTCCTGTGCACATACACAAGCTTAGCTATGGCGTAAGCCTTGTCAAAGATACAAAGTGTTATATAATCTTATTTTATTTTTTACATTTTTGTATTTAAGTTATATAATTTTTATTTTCGTTGGTTGACGGGACTCAATTGTTTAGTTTATTTTCTATATGTATACATAAATATTATTTTAAGTGGCAATTTAAGCAAAGTATGCGCTAAAATCTTAGGACACGTGCGTTGGCGGACGCTGTGATCGTGCTTAGTGCATGGCACAGTGCTGTCAAATATTCGTTACTCTTTTCGGCTCGGTATACTCGTGCATTTGCTCGCGTTTTCTTTTCAACTACGCGACTTTCTGCTTCAGAAAGTCGTGTAATTTTTTTAAAGTTTTGTTTAACGGTGTTGAAAGTGTAAAAACAAAGAAGTGCTACAAAGTGTTGATATGTGTGCGTAAGAAAATTTGAAGTTCTGTTACCTGCATAATTTGGCTGGCTGTTTTGTTGGACACCTCGTTGCCGTGGCTGCCGTAACGTTTGGCTGAAACATGTAGCTGTGAGCATGCGTAAAGCGTGCTTCAGCGAGGTACTGTGCGTTTCATGCCACATCGTCATCAACATCTTCATCGCCACATCGTTAACAAACATTACTAGCAAACAAGCAAGCTGTCGCCAAATCAGGTGAGTATTCTTTGTTCAACGGTATCGGTTGGACAAGGTGCACATTTCAATGGAATATTAATGTATATTAAAATTTCATTATTATGCTAATGCATCCTGTCACACACTGTCTGTATTTTGAAACACCAGCATATATATAATTCCTTGTATGCCATTTTCAAGTACCTGTAATCCTTGCTGCTACCTTCCCTACTACATCATATTCCCTCTTTTCATACATTCATACATACATACAAGCATACGTACATAAAGGGTGATTTTTTAAGAGCTTGATAACTTTTTTTTTAAAAAAAAACGCATAAAATTTGCAAAATCTCATCGGTTCTTTATTTGAAACGTTAGATTGGTTCATGACATTTACTTTTTGAAGATAATTTCATTTAAATGTTGACCGCGGCTGCGTCTTAGGTGGTCCATTCGGAAAGTCCAATTTTGGGCAACTTTTTCGAGCATTTCGGCCGGAATAGCCCGAATTTCTTCGGAAATGTTGTCTTCCAAAGCTGGAATAGTTGCTGGCTTATTTCTGTAGACTTTAGACTTGACGTAGCCCCACAAAAAATAGTCTAAAGGCGTTAAATCGCATGATCTTGGTGGCCAACTTACGGGTCCATTTCTTGAGATGAATTGTTGTCCGAAGTTTTCCCTCAAAATGGCCATAGAATCGCGAGCTGTGTGGCATGTAGCGCCATCTTGTTGAAACCACATGTCAACCAAGTTCAGTTCTTCCATTTTTGGCAACAAAAAGTTTGTTAGCATCGAACGATAGCGATCGCCATTCACCGTAACGTTGCGTCCAACAGCATCTTTGAAAAAATACGGTCCAATGATTCCACCAGCGTACAAACCACACCAAACAGTGCATTTTTCGGGATGCATGGGCAGTTCTTGAACGGCTTCTGGTTGCTCTTCACCCCAAATGCGGCAATTTTGCTTATTTACGTAGCCATTCAACCAGAAATGAGCCTCATCGCTCATCGGACGTAAAGCGCGAAACACATTTCGAACCGAACACTGATTTTGGTAATAAAATTCAATGATTTGCAAGCGTTGCTCGTTAGCAAGTCTATTCATGATGAAATGTCAAAGCATACTGAGCATCTTTCTCTTTGACACCATGTCTGAAATCCCACGTGATCTGTCAAATACTAATGCATGAAAATCCTAACCTCAAAAAAATCACCCTTTATTATTTCACCGTTCATTTGAATGTTGCCAGTTACATTTTTTGCAACACTTATGCATATTTTAAGTACAAAATAAGTGTAACCGTTTAATTTTAACGGTGAATTTATAACATTAAGTCTATAGGCATGAACAAAATGTCGTTTGGGTTGTATAATTCGATTTTCTCTTGGATGAATTTTATTTCCGCGTTGTAAACCTCATTATCGATGTTTGGATTGGTTGATTTAAAGCTTCCTCAACTATTATGTCATTATATAACAAAATTTATCAGAACATTTAAGATTGCAGTACGAAATAGCTATCATTCACGTGGGAATTTTGCTCTAAATCGTCGGAAATGTAAAATTTTTATGAACAGGTTGGTAAATCTTAAGAAATCCTTATGCTGTGAGAAGTTATGACGATCAGCTGTAATATTAGACACCACCAGTACTCTTGTTCCGGTCAAATCCGATAAGCAAAACTCTGTTTTAGTGCCTCATTTTCGAAAATTTAAAAAAATTCGAAAATTTTTGAGATTTGATAGCTTGAGGACCATCTATTTTAATTTTTTTTTTTCAAATTATTAAAATTTTACAGCATTTTTTTATAATTTTGTAGCGCAAGAATTGTAGAAACTAAGAACTATTAATTTTTTCGAAAATTTTCGGAACATCTAAAATTTTTTTTCGAAATTATTAAAATTTTATAGCATATTTTAAAAAATTTTGAAGCGCAAAAAACGTTCCAAACATGAAATAAAGTACTTCAATTAATTTTGGTTTCATTATCTTTCTTAAACTATTTAATAACTTTTTCAAAAGTTTTGAAACTAAAATATTTCTGAATTGTGAAAGCGTAGCATATCCGATAATTAATTTCTATTTTGAATATTCTACCAAAAATATGATAACTCAACTCATTTTCGAATTTTCGAAATTCTTACAATGATTCTGAACATGGAAAGTATGAGGAACAATTTTCGTTCCTATGCAGATAATCGAATATGAAGGAGTTTTTTTAAATCAGCTTTCGAATATTAAAATGCATTTAATCAACAATTAACTTTGATTTTTAAAAACTTTTTCTTTTGAGATATTGAAATTAATTTTAGACAGATCAGTTTATAAACAAAATTGATAAACAGCGCTGTACCGTGTATATTATAACCTCAAAAGCTTTTTTCTTTAATACAAACACAGCGATATTTTTCTATATTTATTCAACTCTCTTCGACTCGTCGCTGTAGCAAATTTAAAAATAGATTATTTTTGAAAATACAGTCGCGTTATCTTACATATACATGTAGCTCATAAATCAATTGTTGAAATTACTGCCTTACCATAAGTTCTGTGCGGGGGGCGGTGGTTGGTCACTATATGCGTTGATTATATTTTTGAAAAATCTTGTTTACGAATTTTGCGTCGTTACAAATGCCAAATCTGAAGCAGCATATAGAAACGCGAGAGTTGCACATAATTGCAACGCTGCCAAAAACTACACGACTGCTGGTCAAATGTGACTACTGCGCGACACGCCGCCGGTGTTATGACGAAGTATCGTCATGTACTCAACATAATATGTAAGTAGCTTATATTTATTTTGTTATTATTAAATGTAGACCTTTTACTTATAAGTAATATCAAATATATTTAACATAAGTGAGCTTCAAAAGCATATACATATGTGTATGTATATATACATACATTTCTGTGTATATGTACATAGTTATTTAAAACTAAAGGATGTATTTTGTGAAGGGAATGCCGATGATGACTTGAAGTGAATTTCAAAACCCGTTTTCGTTTTTCGTTTCAATTAGTATTTAACAGTGTTTTACATACATACAAACATATACTTCTATGCATACATATTTGGAGAAATTTAAGTTGGAGGTTGGTTAATATATTTGATTGGTATAACTGGTTAAGCCAGGCTATACACAAACAACATACATATGTACATATGTATGTGTGCAGTTAGAACCGGCCGAAAATCATATGGATTCAAAATGTTCCACACACACTATCTGTGTCTATAGCCATCTATCTTTTCATTGTCTGCGTCATTCGAGTGTCATGTATTGTTTTCGAATTTTAATTTTAATTTATCTACGGACGCATAGTGAATGTCGCTTAATATTCAAGTGCTTTTTGTTGTTATTTTCGTCGTGGTTGTTGTTGTTTTTTTCGTTGTATGTTTGTGCACATGCATAAAATGTGTTCGAGACAAGTTTAAAGACGGCCAAGTTCAAGGTCATGGTTTGTTGAAAAATTGCTCCAAGTGCGCCGCGCTTTGCCTCCTCTCCTCTCGACTCTAAGCTCATCGCCAAAACATCAAGTTCTCTTTTATTGCCAAATATTGAATATGCTATGCGCTGGTAGTGCATACAACAAACACAACAACAGTTCTTCAACTGTATTTCTATTGCAGTCATTTACTCATATATAAATATATATATGCATCTACTTGTATAGGCAACTCTATGCCGTTATACAAGTATGTCTCAAAATTGACGCATACATGCGATTTTTGGTGAATTGAGTAATATAAAAGCGTTTCAGTGACGCAACCAGCGCATAATTTGCTATGAGAAATTTGCCTGTAACAGCTGACGTTTGGTACTGCAACTAAAATTATGCAACTAACGGTATGCAATTGCTGGTAAGAAGATAAACGCGAGTCCTCCTCATCGCAGCGATGTCGATTTTGTTTTTTCGACTAAGTCCTGCCAAATCGGCTGCATTTTATTTATTATTTACAATAACAACAGCACCAGCTAGTTTAAGCTGTGTTTTCAGCCATTCAAACCACAAATAAATTGCAAATGACTCAATTTTCTACTAGTTCGAGTCCAAGTAACCCTAATTGTATCTTAATTTGTACTCGATTAAGAACTTTGTGGGCTCTGGGCATAATCAAGAACAGTAACAACTGTAACTTAACTATGAATACCTTTTTTTGGCCAATTTTATGTCTTAACAGCAACAACTGTAAGCACCAGTAACTATGTATTTTTGTACATCTCCCTATGGTCCGACCCCGTCGAAACAGCACGTTTCCTGTGCATATCGTTGGATGACCTCGATGGCTTGGCATCCTATCTGAACCTTACCACCCTAACGTGGACTAGATAACCATTTCAAAAACTACAATAACTTGTAACTTTGTACCGTTCCCACTATAGTCGGGACTAAGTAACGGACATGGAACCGAGTTCCTATTCGGCTAAGGATTGTCTATTCGGCACAACATTTTGGTTTTTTTTGTAACTCCAAGCCAAATAATACATAAAGTCTATATTGTTATCATTTTCGGTCTAAGTAATCCTAATGCAACTTCATATTGATGCCATCTAGTACTGCGTCGTCTTGAAAAACTTTTTGTTTGTATGTTTTACACTGTTACAACAACAACAACGTGCCAATTTGTGTGCCATATTAAACATAACCTATACAATGTAAGAGATTTTCGTCTTTTTTAACAATTTTTTTTTGTTTATCATTTTGTTTATAATTATATATTTGTATAAACCTGTACACATACATACATACATGTGCTTTACAACAAAAATATTGTTTTTTGTCGTGTGCAGTCTTTGCTAAAATTTTGAAAAAAAAATGATAGGTTTTCTGTATACTCTTATAAAACAAGCATTATTTCTCTAATATTTATTTTTATGTACATACATATGTATTTACGTATATACTTTTCGTTAAGCAGTTGTATTTATTTAATACGGTGGAAGTGTGCAGCAGCAAGCTCTTAGTTTTTTTTTTCAATATAAATGTATATGTAGTGTCTTTCGAATCTATGCCAATAGTTAGCCCAGTGTTAGTTAAATGAAAGCTCAATAACGGTTGAAAGTAGCTTTTGAGCATGTAAAATTCAAAATTCTTTTTTGCTTGTTTTTTCGAAAACTTTTCAAATACTTTTTTTTTGAAAACTTCTACACAGTAAATTTTTGATAAAAAAAGCCCTTTGGTCCGTTAAACAATTAAAAAATGTCACGAAAAATAGCGTATATTTGCCTTTTCCCCTCCTTCCTATTTGCTCCGTTTTTGAATGGACAAGTTTGAAAATTTAACAAATTGAAAAATGAATATGACCAACATCTGCGCTCTTTCTCTCTTCTTTCTTCTGCAGAATTGCGTGAGTCAAATGTTAGACGTACGAAGTCGAGAAGAGCTAAAAGATCTGTGAAGAGGAAGAGCTTTGCTAATCAACCGGAATTAGGCACCTCCATTAGAGCGCAGAGGTAAATAATAAAACGTCCCTTTACTTCTTACGCTGAAATATTGATTCTCAATGCACAAATGAATAATGCGCTTTTCTTTTCCTCTCCTCCCTCACTCTCCATATATGATATATAAATAGAGCTGTTTCTGCTGCTGTCGCCGCCGCTGCAACTGGTAACTCAGTTAACCCGTCAAACACCCGTTTGAAATGTCCGTTTACGTGCTTAACTTGTGGCCGTGTCTATCAGAGTAACTTCACACTAAAGCGTCATTTGACTATCGAATGCAATCAGCCAAAACGGTGCAGTTGTTACATTTGTGGGCGTGGCTTTCATCATAATTTCAAATTGAACGAACATTATAGACGCATGCATAGAATGTTGCCACCAGAATAATTAGTTTAAATTATATTTTCCTAAATGTACTATCTATACATATAGTTTATGTATGTAAACGTGTCTAAATATACCGTTTTGTGCGTATATTGAAATTACGAGTTTTTTTTGCATTTATTTTTAATTTCTTGAATTCCATAAGTAAGCGTATGCACCCTTTTTAAGTGTACTTTAAACTTATTAAGTTGTGTTAATGAAACTGTAGCAGTCACTGCTGCTCTTCGGGCGGCATTTGTGAGAACTTGCAGCATTTCAAAATATTCCGTTACCACTCAATACTTTAGTTTTCGATTCGTACATAGGATTTCAATTCATTCAAATTCAATTTTGTATGGAAGTCTGCTAATTTTAAGTCATTTTAGCTTGTGGATAATATTTATAAAGGCGTTAAGTGGCATTATTTTGCTTAAATGAAGTAGAGCGAGGCTCTCCGTATACATACATACATATGTATATAGATTCATACGGACATTATTTTTTGAATGACTTTATTTTTTTTTTGTTCATTGCACAACTTAATATAGAAAACTGCTAGGTTTTTGTATAACAAACACTTCAGTGAATCCTTCTTAAAATGTTGAGACAAAATTTTATTTAACAAATTTTAAATCCCGGCAAGTCAACTCGAAGGCTTTTAAAAGAATTTGGCATTTATTTTTGGATTATTATCTCTTTCAAATATTGGCCGCGGCTACGTCTGAGGCGGTCCATCCGTTGGGTCCAAGTTTCGATGACCCGTTCGAGCATTTCGACTGGTAACTGGCCAATGACGCGCGTGAGGTTTTGCTCCAATGCCTGAATCGCAGCGGGATTGTCTGCGTATACTTTAGATTTTACATATCCCAACAGGAAAAGGTGTAACGGTGTGATATCAAATGATCTTGGCGGCTTAAAGTTATTTGCACACCGAAGTGTTCTCTCAATAAATCCATTGATTAATGCGATGTGTGGGAAGTGGCGCCTTCTTGTTGAAAAAAATGTCGCCGAGATCACGAGCTTTAATGTTTGTCATAAAATAGTCGGTTATCATGCCGTAATAACGGTCGCCATTGACGGCTACGTTCTCACCGGCATAATTTTTGAAGAAATGAGGACCGATGATTCCACCGTCACACAAACCACACAAAACCGTTATTTTTTCTGGATGAAATGGCAGCTCTTGAATCCCTTGGGCTCGCTGAACAAAATTTGGCTCGAAAACCACTGATCTTCTTAGAACTTTTCAAGAGCCCATAGAGCGAAGCGATGTCGCTTGTTAAGATCGAGCAGCTTCAGTTGTTGCATAAGCTGAATATTATACGTTTTCAATTTAAGATCTCGAATGTGCCAATTCGTTCCATACGTCAGTCCGCGTTGCTGCGGAAGGCGACGAATCGACTCTCCACGGCTTTCGTGTACACCCTCAGCTATGGCTGGTATATTTTCTTCATTGAGTGCTGGACGTGGTCTATTCGGTCAAATATGGGTGATAATGTTGCGAATAGAATGCTTAGTACCGATACGACGTAACCATAATTTGAGCGAAGCGCAGATATACAGAACATAAATTTTCGTAATAAAGTTGTACGATTTGTAAACGTTATTCAGACGTAAGTCTTTCCATGCTGAAATGCCAAACAATACTGAACAAAAATAGACAGTTTGACACAAATCCCCGTGATCTGCCAAAAAAAGCTATTGAAAAAAGTACTTCTACTTGGATCACCCGTTAGTACTTTAGCCATATCGCCATCGATTAAAAAAAACCCACAATCTTAATGCTTATTTTGGAAGGTCAGTGTTTAAGTCCTGTTCCTGTTCAGTTTATTCAATAAATTATTTGTTCCGTATTATGAGTTTATAAAGTATTCAACCAATCTGGTACGTTGGATTTCCCTTCTTTTCGTTGCGAAATAAAATTTTGTCTCCATGTAGTCGAACAACTTATGCATTTCATGCCACTTTATGTGCTTATAGGCCTCGAAACTATTAGCAAAATTTGTCTTTCGAACTACCTAATCGCCACTTCAGCCGATTTTGTGATGAGCTGATATTTATATACACTCTGGAGGTGCTTAATGAATATATTATATTTGTTTGTAGAGGGGTTATAATATTATTAAACCTAATACAAATCAATGTGAAAAATATAGATTATTAGTACGCTGAGTTCATAAAACCACAAATTGTCTTTCAACAACCGTTCTCTTGAGTTTTGAGAATAGCAAAAAGTTATAGTAGATATCTTTATGAGTATCAGCTACATCGACTACATTTTACGTAACCGGAATGGTTTTTATCTGGCCAAGGACTGGTCAACTCGACAGCATCTCAAAATTATTTCAGATACATTTTCTGCCACTACAGCAACAACCTAATTAATTTTACAATCAAACAAAAACTTTCCCTGGATTTTCTTTTTGTTGTTTTCGTCAATAACAAATTGATTTAGACGTCATATTTCTGCTTATTGCTGTCAACAGCACTTTTATGTAAATAATAGCGTTAGATTAAGGTACGAAAATCCTTTTCAAAACTGCAAGCATCCTTTCAAAATACTGTAATTCGTGAACCAATCACCTCAGTTGCGAATTTTTTCAAGCGCATTTTGAAGGTTAGGTCTAATGACAAATAACATGCATTAGCTCTGCTGGTAGAAGCCAATCGTAAGTTATCCTTTCTATGTGAAAAGGAGATTAGTCACTCATTTTAATTGCATAGCACTGTAAAACACTTTCAGTGTACCCTAACCTCAAATAAAAAAACTACAAACATTCAACGAATATTTTAAGTCGCTGGTGAAATATTAAAATAAAAATTGCCTGAACTGCTTTTGGGTTTAAATTCAGTCACTATCGTACTCTTTTGGAAAAAAAATTCAGCTTTATCGGGACGAGTGGAGAAAGAACGCGTTTCTTACCCACAATATCCACCAAAATCAAAATCGAACGGTCACGCGAGAGATGTCGAGCTCTCTTACCGCCTCTCCAACATCTGCCCGACTACTTTCAAGTACCATATCCTTTACTTTTTAAATATTTTCATCAGTTGAAGAGGTCGAATATCGTACAGAACGACACATGTCTTCAACGATCTCTCGACTTTTATGAGGGCTTTGGTATCACTCGTAGGTTTGTGGCTTTGATAAAACTGAATCAGCCTTTTCCAGCGATTCCGCACACAGAATTTGAGACAAATTCTTTATTTGATATATTTATCCATTGTAAAAATCGCAACGTACTACTGGAGGTGTACCGACTTAAGCAAACAGCTGGTGTAAACAAACTTGTTGGCAGATCGTGCTCATATTTGGCATAATTATTAAGAACAGTTCTACCAACTTAGCAAAATATGTATTTTTGAAATATCATTTAATCGGGAAATTTAATTGCCTAGACAGTTTGTGCGCTGTTTAAATTCGCCAACACGAACTCAATAATATGAATTTTTGATAAAAAGATAAAAATAATACCAAGACCACTATAGTATTTTTGATATAAAACATTATACATACATACATATATTACTAGAAAGCATGTAAGGTACTTTTTTATTGTTGTAATATTTATTACAATTTAAACAAATTAGTTTTGTTGATCTTTGGCTATGAAAAATCTGCTCTTTCTGCTTTTTACCTTGCTCTATTCTATGTGCTGTGTTTGAAAAATAAACAAGAAAAACTAGACTTATACCAAAAACAAAACACCATGTTTTCGCAGATTTGCTTCATCCCGCATTCGATATTGCGCGCAGCTTAAATAGTTTCCTCGATGCCACAGCCACAACTGCCAAATCTAGGTAACAACAATACACAACTATTCTCGCCTATATTTGTACATAATGTAGAATAATTGCCAAAAACATTTTCAGTCCCTTTACTACCGGTAACGATGCTTTACCCACTTGCCCGCACTGTGGAAAAGTTTACTCGCACGTATCCACCATGCAACGGCATTTGAAAAGTGGCTGTGCCTCTGGCAAAATCAAACGTTTCATGTGCAAGATGTGTAGCAATAAATACGCGCGCAGCGACACCCTCTCCCGTCACATACGCACCGTGCATGCCAGGGATACGGAAAAGTGTCAATCGCGCGCCTAAAATGGACTGCAAGCCTTACGAACCTACTGCATAAATACATGCATATGTGCGTGTATATATCTTAAGCTGCGCTTAGCTGCTTGCATTGCTTGAAACCACGTGTTAAAATGCATAAGTTTGTATTGTCTGTAGTTCTCAAGCGTATTTTGTATATAGAACCAATTCAGTTTGTATTGCGTAACATATTAGATTCAATCATTATGTCTTTTGTCAATGTGTAAAAGAAAAATAAAAAATTATGCTAAAAAATGTGATTTTTAAGTTAGTTTTGGAGATTATGTTGCTTCAGAGAAGGATCTGCGCTTTTTTGTAACAAATTTTCCAAGAAATATTTTTACAGACCGTTGTATGAACTGATAAAAAGTTTACGAAAATGTTTTTTTTTCTAAAATTGAGGATGTATGTATGAAGATTTTCCAAGAGTTAAATCACTTTTTTAGGTTATGTTGAAACATTACTTTTTGGCACAGATATAAATATTCTTAAATTAACACTACACAATTTAAAAAAAATTAGTAAAAAAGTTGTAAAGAGAAAAAAAAACAAAAAATGTTATATTGCGCTCGCAATGTTCTCTTGATCTGTTTTTGAAAAATCGGCTCTTAAGATTTTTAAGCCGTGTTACACCCATTTTCCCAAACAGTTGTAACGGGGTTTTCAATAAGAGCCCAACAAAAGTTTTTTTTTAATATTCGATTTCTTTTGCATAGCCACCACGGGCACGCTTGCAGAAGTCTAGGCGCTGAACCCAATTTTCGAGCATAAATCGGCCGATACGGTTGCAATTTCATCACGTTCGCTATTCGTACGAAGTTCATCAATCGCTGGCTTGTTGCAATAGACCAGAGACTTGACGTAGTCCCACAGGACATAGTCTAACGGCGTCAAATCGAATGACCGAGGCGGCCAAATCACTCGGCATTTCGTGAGATAACACGCTCACCAAACTTGGGTTTCATAAATCGATTGTGACATTTGCTGTATGGCTTGCGGCGCCATCCTGTTGGAACCACATATTGTCCAAGTCCATATCATCCAATTCGACCCAAATATATTCGGTAATCACTGTGCAGTAGCGATTTCCATTCTCAGTAACGTGCCGGTCTTGATCATCACGGAAGAAGTACGGCCCATAAACGGCACCAAACCGTAATTTTTTCGGTATGCAATGGTGACTCATGGAGTACGTGTGGATTGCTGCCTGACCAATAACGCATATTTTGTTTTTGATGAAGTCGTTTTTCGATGAAAATCCGGATAATTTTCAACTGTTTCTCAGCCCAATTCACGAACAGACGACGATTTTCTGGTGGGCAAGTGGCTTTAGTTCTTGCATCAATTTGGTCTTGTAAGGATGTAGGCTAAGATCTTTTCGCGAACAACAACGTCGCAGAGAACGACGCGTGAGAGACTGATATGGGTCTTCCTCAATTGATGCGCTAGCGGCAGCAATATTCTCGACACTATGGACACTTCTTTGTCTCACTGGCACGGGAACATTTTGTAATGTGCCTGTGCATTCAAATTTTTCCACTAGACGCTCAATTGTTGATCTGACAGGACGATTATGACGATTAGAGAGAATTTCTTTTGTGTTCGATTAATGGTCGACCAACTAAAGTCAATGAAAGAGCTAACGAGATCAAAAGTTTTCATTAATTTTGTAAGTTTTTTTCGTTTTGTTTGTATATGGGTTAGGTTATATTATACCGGCCGGCAAAATCAATTTATTTTATTCAAAATAGTCTGCTTCAATACAGCTTTTTGCACGGTCCAAAAGTATGTCGAACGACTGTTTTAGCTAGTTGGCCGGTATGGCCGCCAGTATGCCGGTGCAAGCCTTCTGAATGGCCTCAACGTCTGCATAACGCTTTCCTTTCATGGGCAAATGCATTTTTCCCAAAAGGAAGAAGTCGCACGGTGCCAAATCAGGTGAATACGGGGGTGGTTAATGGTTAAAATGTGATTTTTGGTCAAATAGTCGGTCACAAGCGTCCTTCGCATGTTGGATCTGAGCAATTTTTGGTCGCCAGTCAAATTGTGCGGAACAAACCGTGCACACACCTTTCGTAAGCCCAAAGTCACAATGCGATAAATCGATGTTTTGGAGATGTTCAATTCCATTTCCATGAATTTCAATGATGATTTCGGCTGATTTTTGATGAATTCATGTACAGTTTCGATAGAATTTCCGGTGATAACGGATTTTGATTGGCCCACATGTTGATTGATCATCATTTATGGATGTCCTCACGACCACTTTGAAAAATTTGGATAGGCAATCATCGCCATAAACTTGTTTCATCAATTGAAACGTTTCGGTAAAAGTTTTACCAATTTTAAAACAAAATTTAATGTTGGCTCTTTGTTCGAATCTCATTTTCGCACCGATAACACAAACATATTGACACTTAAAACGCAATAACTTCATTTCCAATCGATGAAATGTCATGAAATTCTCACTGGACAATCGATAAAGATAGCAGATTCTAACGCACCAGCCGACATATAGATGGCGCCAACAGGAGGCGTTAAATTCAAAAAGTCCTGTTTACTTTGGAAAGCTCCTTGTGTATTAGGCCACTCTTTCATGATTTTTTTCGTTTTGCGAAAAACCAAAGTCTAGAGAATACGATAAGATTTGCTTAAGATACCTATTAAATTTTTTGTCTCTCGATTTTACATCGATTTTGATATTTTTATTATGAAGAAAAATATTCTTCTCAAAGCCCAATTTTTCACTTTTGATTATGACAATACCTGAAACTTATTTTAATAATTATCGGTTTGTTAGTAATTAATTTAGTAAATTTAGTTTTCCAGCCTTTTTCCTTTTTACCTTTTTTTCTTTTTACCGAAGATATGTGAAAAGTTAAAAGGTTTGAAAGGTTTTATTAAAAATCGTGGATATATCTAGAATAACAGTCTACAAAATGTCTCGCTTCCATTTCAAAAGTAATTCGCATGGACTACTCAGAAACAAAGATGCCGCCAAATACTTAGATAAGTACCGTCTACCAATGGTTGTGAATAAGAGTATAAAACATCTACAGCTAAGTTATTTGCCCAAAATGAACTCAGGGATTTTATACATGATCATGTTAGAAATGATAAAACAATTTGTCAAAGCGGTGGACGTGGGAGAAGGATACTGTTTTAGTAACGTTTGTAAACAATTTAAGAACTTAGGAAAGCAAAATACGGCAAGTAATGACTATTGATTACATTAATGTTATAACTGTTCCGGAAATTCAAGCTTGGAAAAGTTTTGTGTTAAAAATTTCCCAGGCAGCCAATTTTCCAAATTGGAAGTAAATTTCTTCAAATCTTTAAAAACATATTTCTTTGAAATCGATGGACCAATTGAATATGGAATAGGGTTTCAAAAATGGATAACCTTAGAACTGTGTTATGTTTTTTTTATCATTCAAATATTCTTTATTGGATTGAGCTTGAGACAGGTTTTCCTTTCTGAAAAAGCTTCTCTAAAATTATTATACAATTACATGATTATTGCCTTGAAGTGTAGTTCACTCAGTTCGTTAATTCCGTACATAAGTGTGTTTGAAGCGAATTATGTCACTCGCAATGCTTTTCCAATGAGTTGGAGGTTCCAAAAAATACCAAATATTTTGTTTTTGTAGAACATTTACGCCTGGCAAACGCTTTACTACATTCACTAATTGCTCGACAAATATATGCAGACCGAATCCACCATAGCTTGGTGTAGACGGTTTAACAAAAAGTAGCATTTTAACACATATAACCTTATTAACCGCAACTAAAACGTTATATGATAAAAATAAAGCAACAACATCAACAACTTATTAACACAGGCGGCTTGTGCAACCCCGAAGAGAATGTGCATTGTGATTGTAAATTTGTTTTCGGCCATGGCGAACGCTCTAGTAGCAGTTCCTTTGTGGAACGGGCGGCGCTCTGGCTTTTAATACATACACATATACATAAATAAATATATTATTTATAATAAATATTGGCATGCCTAATATACTGACCAAAGCAAACTATACTATGCTAAGTGCTACAACAAATAAACACACGCACGCAACTACATACATAGATATTTCCTAAGATTTCATTCAACTTGTTCCACTTCAATTCAAATATATGTACTTGTTTTGAGATTTTCGAAGTTTGAAAAAAATGCAGAAAATGTTTTTGAATTGCTCATACCACAAGGCAAATTTGCAAAATAATCAAATAAAAAAAAAAAAACAAAAATCAAAATAACTAAAAGAAAAACTCAAACAACTAAACAACAACAAATTTCAGGATATTTCCCCTCATACGTTCATTCAACCAATACCACAAGCATCGCCAGCACCGACAACTCCAATTCAAACCTACGCCCAACCGGCAATGCATTTACGAGACAACAACAGCAACAATCATCCCATCATCACTCACAACAAACGCTAACCGCCGCGAATATACTCCTAGATAACAACAATAGTAACATGTTTACAAATAATCCAACCGAAGACAGCCACCCACACGACAACAACAGCAGCAACCACAACACAGTCGAATGCACCGATGCCCTCTACAGTGGCAGCCTTGCATTGGCCGGCACGCACTATCAGTTGCACGAGAATTCCGAAGAAAATTACGAGTGTCCGCAATGTTTTCGCACGTATCGCCGTCACGGCACGTTGCGTCGTCATCTGCGTCAGGAGTGCGGCAAAGGCAAGAGTATGGTGTGTTCGGTGTGTGGCCATCGCACCAAGCGCGCCGATCATTTGCGCCAACACGTGCGCAAGAAACATCCCGAAATGGCGATACGTTCGTTTTTTCGCCGACCCACCGCCGTAGTGGGCAGCAATCATGGTGTACGCGCACATGGTTATGCGCATCATCGCCTCTCGCCGCAACAGCAACAACGTAGCGTTGACGGTATGCAACTATTGTCATACGCCGTTACACGCCCGCGTCCACCAGCGTCGCCGGACGCCACAAAATCGCTGACTTTCAATGCGTCTGCAACGGCGGCAGCGTCATCGGCGGTCAGGTTTATGGGTGTTGATGATGTGGTCGATTTGGATGCCGAGGAGGACACAAGAGATGCTGATGAAGATGACAAAAGCGTTTCCGATAAGTTCGATATCGATAACGAGGACAATGATAATGACGACAATAACCTGCTGCGCACAGCAGCGGATGCAAATGTTGTTGGTGATAGCACTGTAGACATCGATGTCGCTTATAGGCAACATTTGCAGTCCCAGCAAGCCTTATATAACTTTCGACATCAATTTCAGCATCAGCGCCAACAACAACAAGTCGATGCGTTCAAGACGGAAAATGCGGATTAAATGTATTGATATTTAACTTTTTCTCCTAATACGCAAGAGCACCGTACGTCAAATTAGCATACATTTGCTTTAATTTGTATTGTGGTAGCATTTTTGTGCAATATTTACGTAATTCATCGGCCATTATCTAACCAAAGAATTCAGTTTATCGACCAAAAAGCATAAATCGCCATTTTCATTTAATTTTTCCTCTTTTTTTCATTGCGTGTTAACAAACCGAGTTTGTGCTTTATAATAATACTCAAAAATGTACACAAAGTCAATGTAAGCAGTGTAGTTTTAAGGTTAGAGTTGTTGTTGAGGTTAGGTTAATTACTTTTTTTTAACTCTTATTATATTTTAGTACTAGACGTATATACGCGCTGATTTGTTTATGTGTGTATATATAACAGGTAAGCTTTTCGGCAACGCGAGACTGTTCTAACTTTAGAATTCCAACGTTTTGTTTACTACTAGTGGCATATAACCTGCATTTTATTTATGTATACGAGAAAAGTTTGCATATTTTTATGAAATTCGTCTTACATGAAGGTTTTATATTGAATTTTAATAGCAATACGTGTTTGTTTTTATGACAAATGAATTATATGTATATATATTTATGGTTAATTATATATATATTCATATACATATACATATTATTATTATATTTATCTGTAAATATAATATTTATATATATGTATATGTATTAGGGTGTGTTTTTTAACTATTCATTTTTTTCTATCGCCGGTGTGAGTAACGACTTTGTTGTAATGGGCACTTTTGTAGAGTACAATTCTGAAGAATATGCGTCTAAAGTCAGTGCGATACCATAAAATACCTCTGAGCTATAGAAATTTAAGGATAAAAATCATGATTGGCCTTGGTCCAGTCCTTAATGTTAATATTAAGATGTCAAATTTTCAGGAATTTTTTTACGGTATTTGCAAGGAAATTTCATGACGGGATTGAAAAAAATGAATAGTTAAAAAAAAAAAAAAACACCCTAATATGTATGTATATATTTATATTTGTTTTAATATACATTTTTATATTTACATTGCCAAAGTAATCAAATTTATATAAACATATGGCATCTATGTATGTATTAGTATGTATATTATATATTAATCCTTTAAAGAAATATGAAATTTGTTAAGCTCATTTTTAACTAAATAAATATGTAAGTTTTTGTGCATCTATATATAATAGAGTTTTTAATTTGGTGTTAGCATAACTGTACAAAATGGGCTGCTTCGTGTCTAAAAAGTAAGGTTTTCTTGTTGGAATGTTGGCATTTCGTGCGTAATTCAGCAAAAAAAAGTCTACTATATTATGTTTATTTTTACCATTATGGCTATTGTATATAATTGTTTATACATAACTACATAGTACATATATTAGTAACTACGTATGCTATATAAACGTGTAACAATTCAAGTAAGTTTTTTTTTTTTTTTTTAATTTTTTGTATGTATTTATGTATACACATATGTATATGCATAAGCCTGTATATATGTATATGTCCGTACATAATCTATATTTTATTAAGTTAATGCGTTACTAGTGTAAAGCATACACGTGTCAAGGGCGGTAAATAACATTTTCTGTTTAATTAAATTGTTGCTACACACAAATATGTACATACATACATATACTAAGCAACATGTGCATACATACAAATGTATGTTTAATGATTGAGGTTTATTAAGCCGCTAGCTGTTGGTATATGTGTATAGTACATGTTCTATATAAAATCTCGTAATCACTAAATCTGCTCTACTACTGTGTTATTAATTAGGGTTTAACGGCATTTGTGGTTAAGAAGTGTGTGCTCCACAGCTGGGTTGCATTCATTTGTGGGTACTTTTGAGGCGCATTTTTACAAACTGCTACTTATATATGTATGTACTTATGTGCTATAAGTACGTATATACCGTTACTATGTATGTGTCCTGCCATACTTATATATTTCATTATCAATTTATTATATATATATATTGATAAGTACATATATGCATATGCATAATAGTATTGAATTAAATTCTTAGCGCAATGCAAAAATAAGGGGCGTATTACACCCAGCAAAGTCTAAAAATAACTTAAAATCTCGTTGCCAATGCGAAATCATCAATTTTTCAGATTTACGGACATTGTATAATATTGCCACCGCAGCGGCAGCCGTCGTCGCAGCAGCCTCTGCAAGCAGCAATGCGGTCCACATGCATAATAATATCAATAACATTAATAATAATAACAACAACAACAATAGCAATCACAATAAACCGCGCCACAGTAGTATTAGCAAAGAGCGCAATGAGTGCACCAAACATAGTGAATTATTAGTTGCCAAAAATCGCCTATTAACCGGCCTGACAGCGGCGGATGTGACTAGCGCGCTGCCCGCCGCCTACACGCCTGTTGGCGCAATGTCCAGCGCATCGACGCCGCCCACGCAAAGCCCCGCGCCGCCGAACGTAAACAAACTGCTGTGTGATGTGCTTGAGCCGGAAATATCGATACGCTCCATGTACAAATGTTGTGGTGGTGGTAAGCGGTTTCTGCAACAGGCGCAAACGCAACAGCAACAGCAACAACACCAGCAGCAGCAGCCGCAGAAACAACATTTACATATCATACAACCGCATGCTATGACAAATGCCGTCGCAGTAGCAGCAGCAGCAGCCGCAACAATAACGCCACCACCGCTAACAACAACAACAACTAGCCTGCCAACGCATGCCACAACGACATGCTGCACACCAACATCGTCCAGCCATCACAGCAATTGTAGTGGTTGCCAAATAACAGCGGCCGCCTCCATACAATTGGCCAATTTGATAGGCAGCACAATGTTGTTGCCACAAACAGCCGCAGCAATGCAAGATGTTGCCACGAAAGCCGTAGCAGCAGCCGGCGCAACGGTAAATGTAACGTCCGAACATAATGCTAGCAAGAAATTACATGCCACCAACACTGCGGAGAATCTGCTGTGTAGAGTAGGCGGCGGCAACAGCGCATTGGAAGCCGTGAGCAGCGCCAGCGCCGGCTCCTCCTCGAACATAGTGTCGCCACACACGGTGGCCGCAACAACCAAGAAGGCCAACGTGCAGTTCCACTGCGAGTTCTGCGCCTTCGCCTGCTCGTGGAAGTACGACTTGAAGCTACATTTGCGGCAAAAGCATGGCATACACAACAAGAAAATGTGAACTGTACGCGCTGCGTGCCGGCAATGACGTGCCAAATGCAAGCAGCATACGCGCTTCACTGCATTACAGTTGCAGTAAGCTGCGGTTGCGGCCTATTTGTGTGTTTATTGTTAAACAGCTTTTTTGGAAATCAACTTTAAGTGTGCGCGCGTTTGTTTTTCAGCTTTTGAATTGTTGTGTTCGGCTATTAGGCTACTTGAAGTTAGCTGTAGTTTACGGTTAGGCGCGTTTATTTAAATATTTATTATTATTATTATTATTTTATTATATATTTGTATGTATAGCATAAATTGTGCAGCTGTAAGCGCGTAATAGTAGTTTATAATGCTATATGCCTATGAAAATGTTATAATAAAGAGCCCAGTGTGATTGAATATCTGTATATGTAAGCATTTAAATTTAATTTAAAAGTCATGCACGCAAAGTGCATACACACATACATGTATATGACATATATGCAATTAACTAACGTATTTTTTTAATGTACTTATGTACAGCAGTGTTAGCGTCAAGTTAATGCCAGGCAACTGCAGCATATGTGGCAGCAACAAGGATTTATGGCATTCAAAGCGTTGATGCAATCAACAATTTGTATTAATTAGCCGAACACACATGTACATATACATACATATATAAATGTGTGTAAAAAAAAATTTGAAATTCGAATTCGAAAAGTAATGTACAGCGTTTACACCTACGGTTTGTTATAATTAATTGCTCATAACTGATATTAGTTTAGTTAGCTTTTAGCGTTGCAGTTGTTTTTGTAATGTAGTTTGATAATATTGCTGAAAAAACAACAATATTTTGGTAGTTTCATAGTTTAGCAACACTTTGAATTACGAAATTTGTGCACACTTGTATGTAGGTGTACATATAATTATATAATTATTATTGTAAACTTTAGCTAATTGATCCTAAAAACATTATATAAACAGCAGTACAACGTAATGTACGTAGTACCAGTATGTAAGAGTAGTACTCCTGCCGTCGCAAGGACTTTGGAACCAGTAATTTACCTTTTTGTCGTAGACAACAATGATTTGTGAGTAAAAAAACAACAATTATGCTTAACTTGTATTTTATTGTATTTATTACTTGTAAAAAAAGCAGAAAAATTGTTTAAAACTTAATGCACATTAAGATACAAAAAAAAAACAAAGAATTGAATAATAAAAATAAATGTTTTTACAACTAAAAGTGTTTATGTAGTTATTGCAATGTGTTCTCTATTACATTATATAATTTTTTTTGTTTCCTTTTTGTTTTCATTTCATACATCACATAAAATCTCATTACACGCACGCACACACACTCATCAACGATGCATTTGCAACAACCGTTACGCCCACATTAAACCACAAATAAAAAACGTATAACATAAATTTCAAAAATAAACAACAACAAACACGCCGCAAAACAAAACATTAAACAGATATAAAGTACGACTTCAAAACCACAATGCTGATGAGCAATGAAATGTTCGTTGACAATCCACATGAGCGCTTCCCCTGCGCTGTCTGCGGCAAAAGCTATTTGCGCAAGCGTCACTTGCAGCGTCACATGCGCGACGAATGCATCGGCATACCGCCACGTTTCAGCTGCGAACTGTGCCCCTCACGATTCCGCCGTAAATATCACATGGTACGCCATCTAACCTCGAAGCACGGCATACCGCCGGCCATAGCGCAACAGGCAACTAGCAATGGCGGTGGGGGCGCTAGCGGTTACCGCAGCAGCGGTGAGAATAATGTAAGTCACACCAATGACACGTGTAATGGCGCCGTACCGGAGAATTTATCATTGAAAAGGGAGCCTTACGACTCGGAGAACATGCCACATAGCCCACAGACCGCCACCGCCACAGCACCACCACAAGCACATGCTGGTAATGGCACGGAAGTTGATGGTGCTGTAAATATGGAAGCGGCTGTGTTGGATAAGAAGCCGATTTATGGTTTGACTGGTGCCATAACCGCCATATCGGCCGCAACAGTGATGAGCGAGAGTAATGGGCCGGTGGTCGTTAATGAGGCCGTTAATGAGGAAATCGCCCGCTCGTTGACCGCCGCTAATGCTGATAATAATGGTGCTGCTGGACAAATCGCGGCCAGCAAGGCTTTGGATGCTATTGGTGAGGAGTGGAAAATGAAATTGGGCATACAGCTGATATCGAATACGTTGTTGAAGGAGCGTCTCATCAATACGATGCCATTTGCATACAACAACAACTAAGCAAGCGCTTAATTGTCATACAAGGACTTTTATTATGTATTCAATATGCCAAGGATATTTAGCATAAAATAATACTCATTTTATCTATTTACTTATTTATTTATTTATTCACTTATTTATTTAATAATTCATATACATATATATACACCACATTTACATACAAAAGCGCAAGCTGTATGGCAAGAGTCACCGATACGCACAATACTTTGTTTAAATCACCAAATGTGCACCCTACATATACAAACATATGTATATGTACTATAGTATATATATATTTATAATTACGAAACATTTACCAAAAAGTATTAACATTTGACAACTTTTTGTTCATAAATTTTTACACACAATTTTATTTTACTCATATACATATGTATACCTAAAATAATTTTAGTAATTATTTATTATTTATTTTAAAAGTGATGCATTATCACTACCACTACCAAACGAAGAAGCGACACGAAAGCCGACTTTGACGGTATTTTAATGATTTTGTAATTTACGTTTTGTAAGCAAACATACCAAAAGATATTTTATTTTTTAACGCATATTCATCTAGTATTAACCATATAAAAGTTAACCAGATCTCCAGGGAACGACAGGCAGTCACAGTTAATCCCAACTAGATTATAAATTATTTATTTACTTATGTATTTTTCGTCTAAGTCATGCGTTTTTGTGGACATGTTCATTCCAAAACGCCTATGTGGCGCGGCTAGCGTCGATCAGGCAAGAAAGCTGACTATTTAGTTTAGCGTTGACTACCGTTAGAAATTTAGTGCGCACGAAAAACAATGTTTTGAACTTCACAAACTTGGAAATATGCTACAAATTTGCAAAAAACGCGCTGTCGCACCTACTTGTCGGATATTGAATTAATAATTTTTAGATTAGTGTTTTTAATTAACTTTAAACAATTTTTTAGTGCGTCCAGCAGCATATAGTTGACAGCTGTTTAAATAATTAAGATTTTTATTGACGAAAACAGGGACTAATACTAACAGAAAGACAGCCAGTTATCTTCATGGCACCTAAATTTAGTTTAAAAGCTGCAAAATTTGCATTTTTAATATTTTTTATTTGCTTGATTTTAAATATTTGACCATAAACCATATATATCCTACCTATGCCAAAGCATATACAAAGACAAAAAAAAAAAAAAAAAAAATCATAAAACATATCAAAACAAAAACACCGAAATAATTAATAATTATTAATATTATAATATAATATCATCAGTAAAAAAATAAATAAATAAGTGATGACGGTTAAAAATGTGTTTTTATTAGAAAATAAAACATCAAAAATTACAAAATAATTAAAAAAAAAAATAAACAAATTAAAATGTATAAAATAAATAATTTTAACAAAAGAAGTAAAATACATACAGTGATATAACACAAATAAAAAGATAAGAAAATATAATGCATATGATTTTATTATATAAAAATATGCAAACTATATCAAAAACCAATATTATTGACAAATCAATTAAACTAAAATTAAAATAAAAATAAATCATAATAACATTAAATAAATAAATAGAAATAGAAATATAAATATTAATACTTAAAATAAAATGTAAGAAGAACAAAAAGAAAAGAACATCGAAGAGAAAATTGATAAAATAACTCATACCAAAAGTATGTAACAATATAACTAAAAGTAAATAATAATAATAATGTATTAGAAAAAATTAAGCTACATAAAATTTATAATAATATAATTTATAAACCCTAATTATATATAAATTACAAAATTATTACCAAAACGAAAGTATGAAAAATAAACAAAGTGAAAATTGAAAAAAAAAAACAACTAAGAATTAACAAAATACATAAAATATAAAAAACAAAAGAAATTAATTAAAAAGTTATGATAATTAATAATGCAAATAAATTTAAAAAATATATAATAAAACATAAATATACACATAATAAGTAAATATAAAATACTAAACATTAATATATTAAAAAAAATAAAGTAAAAAACATAAAATAAAAGAAAATAAAAACAATAATAAATAAGTTCCAAAAACATGTCTAAACGAAAGATAAAAATACATACAATGAAAAATATAATTATAAGAACATTTAGAAGAAAATTTAATAATAATAGAAAATAAAACACCACAAATCAAAAAACATAAGAAATCATAAAAACACTGTCATAATTAGAAATAAAGATAAAACTTACAAGCAAAGCACAAAAAACTAATAGATATTCAAAACTAAAAAGTATGCATAGCTGATTAAAATATACAAGAATTTAGTAATTGTTACCACAAGAATAAAAAAATATTGAAAAATAAAAGTTATAAAAGGAAAAAAATATACATATAAATAAAAAAATAATAAAAAATAAGCATAATACGAATAATAAACATAATAAAATTAAAAATAATAACAAAAAATAAAAAAAATATATTGAAAATAAAAAAAAATAGTAAACATTAATTATAATAAAATATAAAAAGTAATAAAAAAATAAACGTTGTAAACAACTGACAAACAACAATAAATGCAAATAACATACTATTTAAAAACAAATCTTATATTAAAAAAATTAAAAAAAATAAAAAAAATTAAAAAAAAATAAAAAATTAAAAAAAAATTAAAAAAAAAATAAAAAAAATTAAAAAAAATAAAAAAATTAATTAAAAAATTATATTAATTAAAAATAAAAATTTAACAATAAAATATAAAAATAATAACAAATAATCGTAAAACAATAAAAGCAAATAACATACAATTTAAAAAAATGTTAAAAAAAAATATTTAACCTATCAGGTACCGTGTCGTAAATTGATGTTATTTAACATTCTAGTCTGGCGGTTATGTATATGTAGATACATTAGACATATAAACGTACGCATAAACGACTGTAGAAATATTACAATGTTACACTTTCTGATAATTACATGTGTATACACATATATAAATGATGTATATAATAGCTATACATATTTTTTATATAACACCTACATACAAACACACAATATATATGTGACAAAATTATATATATACATAAATGTTAACCAAAAGATTACGAATTTTCCACATACATACATTGTATTTTAGTTATGTAAGTTGATGGATTTGTGTTGTGAACATGCTGAGTACCAAAATAACATGCATACAATTTAGTATATGTGCATTACCAAAAAAAAAATATATATATATAAAATTAATATACATATATATTATTTAATTACCTATTAATATAACAGCTATTCATTGTTAAACCGCGAAAACAAATGCCATGTTCTTCTACATTAAGCGTTGCATGAATATACATACATACATATATACATATATGTAAATGAACGTATATACATATACCATATAAAAACACAAAATGATAATATATTAAATAAATATTTAAATGCAATAATTGTATTCTTCTTTCAGAAAATGTTTTACAAATGGTTTGTTTATCTACACTTTTTCTCTACTTATGTTATTTCTACTGTTAAACTGTGTCAATTGTGTGTGTGTTTCTACAACAACAACTTGCGTTTGTATGTGTCATCGGCAATGGTTTGTGTTGCCTATAGGTTGCAATAACCGTTATGATTTGCAATTTATAAATGAGTTTGTATCACTTTGACTAATCGATTTGCAACTAAGTCTCTTCTAGATCTACTATATAATATCGACTATCACAACTATACACCTACCGTTAGTGCTACTATATCCACTACTACTACTACCACTACCACTATGTACTCTTCTACTACTACAACGTCTTTAACCTCTTATGCGGTGTGCAGGGGTTTCGGTGGCTCTTCACAAAAATGAAAGTAAAAAAGGAAAATATTATTTTAAAACAAAAACAAACGCACGTCAACTTCTTCTCTTTATTTTATTTTGTCAGGATAACTGCAAACCGCTTTCTTCCATCCACTGCTAAATCACGCAATCATTTTCTCAAGTTTATCCAAACTACTACTGTGTTTCCATCAGTGCCTTGTGTCGCATTGCCTCTTGGTGTTTTGTGCTATCGTCATTTGTTTGAGCGTACATAAATATATATTTTCGACATATTGCATATGTATATTTTTAAACATATAAAACAAAAAAAAAATAGATAATTATAATAAGCGATTGTAATGTTTATACAAATACAAATACAAACATATATAGTTTAAATTGAAAGCAAAAACAACAAAAACTGGCTGTTCATTTACTTTATGTTTTCAGGACTTTATGGCATTTATTATGCACTGCATAGTTATGTCTTATGTTTTTGTTCTTGGTTTCCTTTTGGGGTGCTTTTTGCGTTCTTTTAAAAGTGGCGCTTGTTTTCCTTTTTTTATGCCTTTTGGGGCTCGTCAATCTCGCTTGCAGTTTTTTCATGTTTTTTTTTGTTTCAACACTTTTGTTACCTTATGTACGAGTATGCTAGATTTTAACGGTATACATATGTATGTATGTAGTTAGGTATATGTATGTATTTGTATACAATATAGATATATATATATATTTATTGTGCCATAATGCCTGCTATAATTGTTTTCAATTACAGATTATTTTTATAATTTTATAAGAGACATTTTAACGTATCTATAATTATAGCTTGTATGTTCGAAAAAATTTTATTTTTAGCACAATTTCGGTTTTAGTCACAATTCTGTGCATTTAAAAAATGATTAATCGTTGATGATCGTTTATAAGTTATTATTTTAAATTTTTTTGTTTTTAATTTATGTAAATAAGATAATTAATAATTATTATTTTGTCGTCACTGTAATGATATAAAAAGGTTAAGGTAGTTTTCAAACAACTGCGGAGTTAGAGCTTTACTATTTAACGGTAAATATAAATAAATGGCAATCAAGAGACGTGTTTGTCAAAGAAACTAGGCGAAATATGTTAAAATATTTTTTTTAAATTAATAATTTGTTATTTTTTTTAATAAGCAACCAAAAATTATTATAATTAATATAATTTTTTATGTGTTATTTTTTTAAATTGTTTTTTTATTTTTATTTTTAATTGCTTTTATTTTTTTTATGTTTCTTAAAATGTTTTTGTTTTTTTATTTATTTTTCATATTCTTTCTTTAAATTTCTTTTGAATTGTTATTATTTTTCCTTATTTTTTAATGCATTAAACTTTTTTAAATAAATTACATAATTCATACAAAACTCGTCGCGACTGTTAAAAATAAGTATTTCTCTTTATATCTTGTATTTTTTTTTAAATAATGTATACATATGTATTCTAAAATACGTACGTATAATTGTAAAGAATAAAATAAAAAAAATATTTTTAATATTTATTTCTTAATACATACACGCGACTGTCGACTATGCAAAATGTTATTAAAAACATATTTTTCTAAATTTGTTTTGTATTTAAAATATTTTTTATTATTTTTATTTTTTATAATTTTTATTTTCTTTTATAATTTTTTTTTTTAATTTTTAATTTAAGTATTGTTTTTATTTCTTTGTTAAATATTTTTTTATATTTAAATTTTTTTATGTTTTCATAATTTTTAAAATTAAAAATGTGTGTGTATTTTTAAAAAATTATTTTTATTTTTTTATAATTTCTTAATTTGTTTAAAATATTGTTTTTATTTTTAAAAACATTTAAACATTTTTGTAAATATTATTTTAATACCTTTGGTTTTGTTTTTTATTTTTAATATTTTATATTTGAATATATTAAAAAAAAATTTAGTATTCTTGTTTTTCAACATTGATTTTTTTTTAATATTTTCGTTTTCCAATATTTTTCTAATATGTAATTTTTTTATTTTCTTATTTTTCTAAATATATTTTTTCAATATTTTTTTATTTTCTTAATTTTTTAAACATACAAATTTTTTCAATATTTTTTAAATTTTTTTCTTATTTTTTAAATATATTTTTTCAATATTTTTTATTTTTTCTTATTTTTATTTATTTTTTCTTATTTTTTCTTATCTTTTATTTTTATATATATATTTTTTTCTTATTTTTTATTTTTTCTTATTTTTTAAATATAGTTTTCAAGATTTTTTTTATTTATTTTTTTGTTATTTTTTAAATATATTTGTTCAATATTTTTCGAATCGCGATTGTCACAAAAACTATTGAATGTTTCTTAATGATTTTTATAGTTAATAAATAATATATTTCGTAAAGCGCAGAGAATTGAGCGATTTGTTTAATTATTATTAAGGTTATTGTTATTATGTAGTACCAGCATTATATCTTTTTGTTAAAATTTAGATTTATGTTTTTAAATTTTCTTTCGATAAACATCTTGTCACATTAATTATATAAGCTAGTAAGTAGTTTGATGAATTAAATATGTAGCATTTTTATAGAAATATTTATACATAAAATCAATGGAAAATGCAATTTTGATTTTGTAAACTTAATTTTACAATAATTTCTTAGCGTAAAATAATTTTTCTTCTTGTTATTTTAAGACAATTTCTTGGCGTAAAACTATTTTTTCTTCTTGTTTTATAAAGCCATACAATAGTATTATATGTTTTTTGTTACGTTTATCTATTTTGTAAATAAAAATTTCACTATTGCTCATCAATCCATCATTGTTCATGTGTATATAGTCGCTAGTCACTTCAATCAACTGCAAAAAAAAAACAATAAAAATATAAATTAATATTTAACATCGGTTTAAGGTATATAAATTGTATCATATTATCTTCTTCTTCTACTCCTTGTTTGAAAAAATCTCACCTCATTTACACCACATTCAACCATTCATCACGTCACAACAACAATACATACACATTCTCAATGGACTAACAACAACGCAACAACAACATTTTGTCGCAACGTCAATAATAAAAAAAAATCTCTTATATATACACAAATATAAATCGAAAACGGACGCATTCTCTCGAATATATAGATTTCCTAATAACTTGGTATCAACACGCTTGCGATCAATGTGGCAAATCGTATAAGACGCGCAAAAGTTTGAGTCGTCATCGTCGTTTCGAGTGTCGTTTTACCACCGAACGACCGATATTCCAATGTCCCTCATGCAATTACGCAGCCAAACGTAGCGATAATCTCACCAAACACATAAAGACACACTTCGCTAAAATGCAAAAGGAATTTTTGCCGTTGGCGGTGAAGATGCAAAGCGCCATACAGAATCAGCTGGAGACCGTATAAAGAAGATGAACTGCAGTGAAAAGCGTTCGTATAGGCATGACGATGCCAGAGCATACTTTTTGGAAGACCAATGCACCGGAGAATAGAAGAGAAAGAGAGGAAAAATCGAAACTTAAAGTTGCTTACAATTACTGGATCCAAGTATTTTGTAATCTTGAGAACTTGAAAAGCTACTAAACACTGGATCCAAGTATTTTGTATTCTTGAGCACTTGAATTTTTATTGAAAACCGTTATACGGCTTTATTTTAAAATGACAGCGAAGCTTACGCGCTAGTTCAAGCTTTTCAAACTTGCATAAGCGCAGCTACAATCTACAAACAAGCTAATATGAATATATGAAGCACACAAAAAAAAAAAATATATAAAATGTGTAAGCCAGCGCAGTTTGAAACAAGCTTGTTGCAACTACCTCAGCGAAGGCATCGGCAAAACATTTGGTTTTGAATCGCCAGAAACGCCAAAAACGGCCATTCAAGCACCGCTTTTTACGGCAATTCTTAAAAACTATTGCTATAAAAATCAAGCTATAATTAATTTATTGAGCGTCTAATTTATGTCTACTATGTATGAATACTCGTATAATTTAAGTAACTATTTATTATCAAAGCGATTTAGTACTTTGGTTGCGTACTAATATTGATAGTTTTGTAGAAATTCTCCTCATTTCTAATACCAAAAATAATTTTATAAGTCAAAAATTTTAGCAATACTATAATCGTATACATATATGTATAAATATGCTTTCGTTAGTTTAAGTTAAAAAATTTAATACATGCTATGCAGAAACCAATGATTACTAGTACCAGTGACTCGACTAACCGAAAATTCATAACCAGCAAGGTGTATTTTTTAACCAAAACAAGTATTCTATTTTAAGGTAGTTATGATATTTTGAACGTTCAAAATCTTGCTATAAAAATATCTATCGGCTATATGAATTAAGATAGTGATCCTAAAATAGTTTCGAACGGCTCGTAGCACGGAGCAGGCAAGCCAATTTTGTGCTTGTGAAGCAGCTCAGGCATATTATATTATATTGAAGAGCTTAGGGTAGGAGGTATTACATATTAGTTATTTAACTTATTTATCTATTTTGATCGTATCTAGTCATACTCATACATAAATTCAAAGCTTACCTAACTTTATAGCTTAGTAGGCGCAAGCGAAAATTTACATAAAATGGTGTTATTGGTAAAAAATTGTTCAATTGCTTGAATTCCTAACGCGTAGAAAATTCGTAGTCCCTCTTACTAAATGCTTCACTTTTCCAATTTGCTTATAAGCTCATGAAAGCACTGAGGCATTTACAGAACAGAAAATATTGATAGCACTTAATAGATAGCAACCCATCCAGTGGAGATTTGACTCACTTCTCGAGTATTACGAAAGAGTCGGCAATCTGGCGTTTATTCGAAGCTACGGAGTCTAATCGTATATTAAAAGTCTGTTTCTTGAATTAAAATATTTAAGTTTTTAATGACTAAAACTTTTTTAAAAATAATACATACGTTTCGAATGCAATTCACCGCAAAGCTATAATTTAATTACAAATACTAAGTCTTAGAAATCTATTTATTGAATTAATAATCTTTGTTCATAAATTAAAACCATTTTACTCATTTATCGATAAATAACCGTGTTTCTGCAATTATAGTCGTCTTCGATTCGCCACTTCTTAGCTCGCTAAGTTTAAATTTGTCGGAAAATTTGATAGCTCACGTGACAAAACTGCTTGTATTCCAGCTTCGAGCAAGTCTCTTAAAATTATAAAAATTTATAAATTTTCATACCAGTTCATTGCATTTATACCAATTTATAAATTTTCATACCAGGCGTATTGCATTTACATATATCGTTTTCATATCAATCTACTGAATTTATACCAATTTATAAATTTTATACCAGTTCATTGCGTTTATACCAGTTTATAATTCGTATACCAATCTCTTACATTTATACCAATTTATACCATTTTCATGCCGGTGTATTGTATTTATATCGGTATATTCCTTATAACAGTATATTAAATTTATACCAGTTTTTTTTATTTACCACGCGCGTTGTGCCTTGGTTAGCGAGTTTGTTCATTTCGATATGAATAATTTCTTTAATTTTTTTTTGATAATTTTCATGAAACAAACTGTCTAGCATTTTATGAGACCTAGTGTGTGAGCTGAGTTCACAGTGGATATAAAAATGCGTCTAACCTAAACAAATTTTAAATTGGTTATTGTATTAGAAATACTCTAAGTTTTTGAGGCAAACGATTATAACGATCACTCTGTTGACTTTCAAAAGGCTTATACAGGGTTGCCACTGTACGAAAAAAGTTTTCCATAAGAAAACAGTCGAAATAGTTTTCTAAATTTCATGATCATCACCGATATTATCTATTGAGTTTTGAAAATATTAAGAAAATAAACCTAAAAAGTGTATGTAGGATGCTAGCACTGATAGATTCTTTTATTTTTATTTTTTTGGTTTTTTGTTTTTTTTTTTTTTTGCGAAAATTATGTCGAAGCGACTTTCCATTAACACAATTATTGCTGGAATGGATCTCTTCAGTTCTGAAACTATAAAACGTCAATTTATACTATTTAAATATTGAAATAATTTAATATTACTCATTCAAAAACAGGCTTGAGAACTTTTGCCGATCTCCTACTTATTGTTAGATACTCAAAAATTCAATTAAAAATTACTAAAATTATTTTCCAATACTCGCGATGCGCTTAATACTATATCTAGAATTGATTTTCCTTGCGTCACAACAGAAACTAAACAAAATGAGTTCCTGTCGAAAATAAACAAAGTGCATTTGTCCAAACACTTTGTCTATATCCTTTCGATATAGTGATATAGAAATATAAGGCATGCGTTTGAATAAGCTCTATAAATGAAGATTATAATAAAAATCTCGTACCCTATTCGCATACAAATATGCATAAACCGCACAGCATCCTTCGTGAATGCACGAAATATACAGATATTTTGACTAAAGTACAATGAAAGCAACAAAACCAACTGATATACAAATACATACCTACAAACAACAATGCATAAATACATATATACATATAAAGTTAAGTTTGTTGACATAAAACTATTTTAAACACTAACTAATACTAGAAACAACAACAACACAAAACTAAATATAAATAGTTGCAAGCGAATGAAAAGTCAGTATTTAAAGTATGTGTGACTACAAAACATATTCGATACCATTACATAAGCGTTTTTTTACATAGGAGGATGCGGAAACTGCCTAAGCGCACTTTTAAAGGGTGTGGTTTTTACCAAAGTACCGTTATTTTGACTGCTAAATGCGACATAACGGCATATTATATATATAAGCAGCTAACAGCATAACAAAAACGGTGACTTTTGAACTCAAACCACTCACCTAACCTCCAAAAAACTCTCCGCTGACACCCTTTAAAGCGCTTAGTGAGTTTTCTTGTCACCCTATAAAGCGCCCAAAATTTGAAAATACTCAATTATTAGATAGTATGGCTGGTCTGTGTTAAGTTTAAAGCGTATATATAGTTATACTTAAGGCAAAACATACAAATATGTTATATAATAAGCAGCTGAGTATATACTGCATACATACATATAACATTGTAAGTATATATATACTTGTATTTAGGTACTTAAAGTATTTATAATTGAAACTTTTCGTATTTATATTTGCCAATAAGCATTTTTTACATACTATATACATATATTTACATACACAATACATATTGGAAAACTACATAAATAATATTTATATTTTTATACGGTAAATATATACTATATATACATATATATATTTTTATACTTGAATAAAAATTGAATGTCCTAACAGAAAATTTGTACTTTTTGCTTTTCGGCCGCACAATGTACATAAGTATATACTGTAATAATATATGTATGTACATTACAGCACCAAAGAAACATAGACTTAAAAACCAAATTTTTTTCACTAAAATTAACAATTCTTGAAAGCTTCTCTTTGAAGGGCTATTTACAGCGGCGACATGTGAATCGTTCGGGAATTTTGGGCAAAGTTGTTTAAGAGAGGGAAAAAGGGAGTGAGAGAGAGAGAGATAGAGAGGGTAGTGTGCAGTGAAGTGCAGCAGAAGAGTGTGTGCAGCAAGTCAATTGGCAACTCGGCTAGAAAAAGAAAGTTAACCGCACACACACACAAATACACACACCATGTGTACATATTGTATATGATAATCATCTGTAACGCATAATCAATCGCAAATTCATCATCACATAGAATTGGTCCTTAATAATAATCGTATGTATTGCTATGAATGAGTATCGCATCATCATAATAGTCATCATAATCACCATATATAACTACTATCACCACTACCAAACCAAACCATCACTACCACCAACAACCAATCAACCAACCACCACTACTACTACTACTACTTCTACTACCATCACCATCACAGTTATCAGTCAGTCAATCAGTAGTCAGTCAGTACTAGCAACAGGAACAACAGTAACACCAGCATTCAGTCCAACAACAAACACAGCCATTATCACAGGGTCATCATCGCCAACTAATGCTAGTCGTCTGGGAGTCCTTACGCACGCCAAATCACGGCCGCATATATACATACATACATATGTAATAGACACCACCAGCCTGTTTGTGTCGTTTGCTCACACACACACATGTACTACTACTACTACTACAACCGACCGCCTCCTAGCCGGTTCTAGTGCCCACAAAACGTAATTGTAAATATTTCTCATTCATGTTGTTTTTGCTTTTTTTCGTTTTTTTTTTACATTTTGTTACTCAATACATTTTTACTACATAGTTACATACATGTATAAAAATTTCGAAAAATAATGTTGCAATAAGTTTTACTAGTTGATTTTGCAAAGTACTTGCTTGTTTTGTTTGTTGTTGCATATAATTATTATTTTTTTTTGATTAAACAAAAATGTTTCATAACGCAACGCTTTAATTTGCTTCTCCGCTAATTAAAAATAAAAAACAAAATATCAAAAAAAAAAAATTAAAAAATGAACTCCAAATAATTTCGAAAAATATTTTATTGTATTACTTGAATACAAAACTACAGTTACCATGCAAGTTAAATATTATACTCGTATCTATAATTTTCAAAGTCGCCACTTGCAATACCATACCTACTCACATACATATGTATGTACATATGTGTTTGAATAAAATTATTATTATATTTTTTTAAAAAGTGCTGCATTTATTTTACAAAATTGTATTTTTTTCACTTTTGCTTATTTATAAAGGCTGTACGACCAGCTCATCGACAGCATCCAGCCAAACGCCGCCCCCACCCCAACAAGCTCTAATACGTGACTACTGGTACGAGTTGAAATTCTCCGATCTATTCAAGTTTATCAATCCGGATGGACGCTATCAATGCCCGAGATTCAATTGTCTTAAGAGCTACAAGGATGCAAGTTCACTTCAGAGACATATCAGGTGAGTCAGCCAAAGCACAATTTTCAATAATTTCAGTTGTGTATAATACATTGTATACATATCTACATACAGAGAAACGTTATAAATTGATTGTAAACCGTTTGTTTTTTGGAAGAGGAAAATACTTGCACGACAAGTATGCATTTTGTCAAAGAGTGACTTTATAAGTTTTCGCAAATGTTTATATCAATAAACAAATAAAACAATTCATCATCGAAACACCGAATTAGTTACACCATTTTAACTCAAGCACGACGTCACCGATTTTGGTGATTTTTGATTTGTAGGATTAGTGTTCATTCCAAATAGCACACTATTACTGTTTGCGTAAGATTCACATAAAAGAGTACCAAAGAAAGTTATGCGAATACACAGAAAATGCAAGAATCGAAACGGAAAATAAATTAAAGGAAAATTTCTCAACGATTCTTAAATCGATTGGTCTCAATGATTGCTACGGCAGACGATGCAAAATTCTACATAATTTCAAATAATACTTGTTGGTCTCAAATTAAATCAACTTTATTAATTTATCGATAAATAAACATGTTTCTGAAATTATAGTCGCCTTCGATTCGCCACTTCTCAGTTCGCTAAGTTTGAATTTTTCGAAAAAATTGATAGTTCACGTGATAAAACCACTTGCATTCCAGCTTCAAGAAAGTATATTGCAATTATACCAGTTTATAAATTTTTATACCAGTCTACAAACCCCCAAACCAACTTAAAAAATTTATACAAGTTTATACATTTTTACGCCAGCTGATTGCGTTTATACCAATTAATAAATTTGTATACCAGTTGATTGCATTTATAAATTTTCATACCAGGTCATTGCGTTTATACCAATTTATACCTTTTTAATGCCAGTGTATTGAATGTATACCAGTTCATCTCTTATACCAGCTTATTAAATTTATACCAGTTTTATTTCGATTTACCACGCTTTAAGGTTTTGTGCATTGGTTAGCGTATTTTTGTTTTTGCAAACTTCTAACCAGTTTTTTTCATTTAGAATAGCAAATAGTCTGACAGTTTCTGTGTCTAATTCATTGCTGTATGAATTTTCCATTAGTAGTATTGCCCGTTTTATTATTAGAGCGATGTCTACACATATTCGCTGGGCGTGTGATTTGAAGAACCCGAACACGGGTTACAAGAAGAGTCCAAAAAAAAAAAATAAATGGCAGCAAGAGCCTTGGTATCGATAATATATACTATATCTGACCCACTAGTTTAGTATGGGTTACCAATACCAGAATCACACTACATTAGCTTTCAACACAAGAAATATTTATAAAGCTCAAGTTTATTCCGTTACAATAATTATCACTTTAAATCATAAACTGGTATCGTTTTTTTTTAGATATTTTGTCTAAAAATCTTTGAATTTTCTATGTCCATGACAAACAGAGTGACTGTCTACCATCTAAGCGTATTGAAAAAACATAGATATTTTCAAAATATTTTTCAACTGTAGCATTATTGCTTTTCGAAAACTGGGGATGATCCAATGGAAGAAGTCGTTGTCAATTTAACTTACTGTTATACATAAATCTTCTTTAAAATATCAGAAAGAAAACTGTTAGTTGTTACAAGTGTTATTTTTCAATTATTTGCAGCCATTCCCAAACTTTTTTTTAGACTTTATTGTCTATTGAAAAAGTTTTAGTAGTTTTTAAAAGTGCACAAATTGACAAAAAATTAAATTAGCTCATAGTTCAGTTTAGTTGCCACAAAAAAAATGTATCTTCTTGACTTTGATTTATTCTCTATTGATACCTTGTCTTTGATCACCCATGTTCTCTTAATTAGTGAGCAATGACACTGTAATGATTTTACAGTCTAAAACACGTTATCACATTTTTGAGAACATATGCGTCTTGTTGGAATGCCATCGAAATTGAAAAGACCAATTCCGCGTACTGAAACCTTTGTTTCTCATATATAAATCTATGTTCTTTCATTTATTCAAAGAACGGATTCCATTACAATATACATATAACCTTCACTTTAGCCCCCAAAAATTATACAATCTAAAACACGTTATCATATTTTTGGGGGCATACGAGTCTTGTTAGAATGTCCTTGACAATGGCTCTTTGGCAGAAAGTTTTGTATAAACAAATAATATAAATAAGTTCATACTAAGTCTTCGGAAACGAGAGGGCTTTGTTCGACATTTGCCTTTAACATTACTATTTTAAAATTTTTAATATTTTTAATACTATTGTGCCATTAGCCTATTTAATTTGCTATATACTGTTCGCGTCCTGTCCAAAGATATTGCAAATTCTCACATTTTCTATTTACTCGCTAATCTAACGGTTCAGCCATAATGAGAAAAACCAGTTAATAATTTGTATACCCTGTAAAAATTATATTAAGTTTGCCACGAAGTTTGTACCACTTAGAAGGAAACGTCGTCGACTTTAAAAAGTTAATACGCAAGTATAAATGATCAGCATGGTGAGCTTAGTTGATTTAGTCATGTCCGTCTGCCTGTCGTTCTGACCGTCTGTGTATACACGAACTAGTTCCTCAGTTTTTGAGATATCGATCTGAAATTTTTAACCTGCTGTCATATATGTATATTGTTCCTGTTTAGAAACTTTTATGGTTGGCGAGATATATTAGCGAAATTTGTCATGGATTATTTTCCAAAGCAACGGCACAATCTCCGAATAATTGTTCAGATCGGACCAGTATGGCATATAGCTGTCATACAAACTGACCAAACAAAATCAAGGCCTTGTATGGAAAATTTTTTTATTTGGCAATATTTATTTGCGAAATTTGACATTGCTTATGGTCCAAGGCAACGGTAGAATATGCAAATATTTTATTTAGATCGGACCACTAAAATATATTTGTAGCTGTCATATAAATTGATTCATCAAAATCAAGTTCCTGTTTGGAAACTTTTTTGCTTGGCCATTTAGAGAGTTTAAAATGCAAATTCCAACTAAAAAGCGTTTAGTGAAATGAAATTATTTTTGAGGTTAACATAATTCTACACTTTCTGAAAGTGCACCTAACCTAACTATTGCCTAAACTAAAAATATATATAGCATGTAATCAATATACATAATTACTATCGATAAATGATTGCGATGCTTGTTTTTATGTTGTTCCAGATATGAATGTGGTGGACAGAAAAAATTTCGCTGCCTCATGTGCGGTAAAGCATTTTCACAAAGCTCCCACCTAAAGCGACACCTGGAATCCGGTGTTTGTGTCAAATACTACTTATGAGATAATGTTTTCTTTAAAATCAAATAGAGCTAGTGCGTTCAAAACGGCAACATGTGCAACACCAACAGCAGAGTATCGTAGTTGATATATGTATATATACAAATATATATATATATATATATAAAAGTAGGAATTACATATGCACTACATACATACAAACATATGTAAGAGCAAGAAAATACCAACCAATATGTATACAATGCATGCGGTTTACATATACAATACATACATACATACATATATATATATATATAGTTAATACATAAAAGCAAAGAATGAAAGATACATATGTATATTAGGAATTTCATAGGATTTTAACCTCAACCTCAAACCAAAAACTAAAATTGTTCAAGAAACAAGCGAAAAGTGTGTGTGTGTGTCGCACGTAAGGTTACTTACACACGCACGCACACACATACATACAACAAACATATTTGAAGTATGATATACTAAAAGTAACAACAACAAAACCAAAATAGCAAACAATAAGCAAGTAGGATAGTTGGGTGCACGGTCAAAAGCCCAAAGTTTTTAAACAATTTGATACCAAGGGGAATAAAATATAAAAATAATACAAAAAAAAAAAACAACAACTTATAACCAACAACAAAACGAATTTATTGGATGCCACATCATTTATTTACATAGATAAAATATTTGATGATATTAAGTAATTTAGAACAAATATTCAAATTAACTTGAATCTACATACCTACATACATAAATACAAACTTATAAGCATACATACATATGTGCGAGTGTAAACTTGTGCATATGCCTGTGTACATACATATAGTACGTACTATGTATTAACTGACAAAAAATACTTATTGTATTACATACAAAAGAAAAACAAGAAAAAGAAAAGCGAACAACAACAAAAACGCGAAGAAAATAATATTGCAACAAGTGTCATATTTACATACACATAAATATATACACATTTGTATATATTAAAGTATATATATACACAAAATTTGTATGTATGTATAAAATTAGTTAAATTTGTCTTAAATGCGTAAAGCAGGTGTTGTTGCATTAACAGTAGTGAAATATTAATATTGAAACGTGAATGCAAGTACACAGAAAAATTAAATAATACAAAATAATTTCAACAAAATGAACAAAAAAAAAACAGAAAACGAAACTTAGGGTTCAAATAAAAGAGTAACAAATTTAGTCAAACTAACCAAGTAACTTAAAAAAAAATTAAAAATTAACAAAGTAAACAAATTATATATACAATATATAATAGTAAACCAAAAACGTGGTATGCGCTGGATGTGGAATCCACTAGGTCAAATGTTTGACAGCAAATTGAAAATGTTGAACAGGAATTACATAATATGTAGGTGTGAAGTTGAGAAACGTACTGTGTTTATTTGTTGCCAAATATCTACATGCACATATATGCATACACACATACATAAAAAAAATAATGCATATACACACATACTATGTACGTAATATGCATATGTTAGTTAAAAGAATATATAAAAAGTATGTATATATGTGCCTATGACAAATATATTGTTGTTTTATATACGTGTATACACACACAAACACATTCATACACACACACACACACACACACACAACTTTATATGAAACACAATAATTATTAAAAAAACAAAAGAATTATAACTCAGAATCTTTAGGGATTTAATAGGTATTCGTATTGAAATTGTAGAGGCGTTACATACCTACATACATACACACATAACTAGCAAAGCACAGAACAAAGCAACTAACAGTTAATGTTATTTAAGTTAAGTACATTGCAATATTGGGTGCTGCTTTAAATATTTTACTTCGTTACACTTTTTTTGGTCTTAACTACAAAATTATTTCTTATAACCTATTTCTATTTTGTTACTTAGTTTTTTTAATAACCTATAAATCTTTTTTTTACGAAAATTGTTTGTTGAAGCATCGATGATATTTTATTTATTAACCAAAAATGTTTTTTTTTAATCCAAAATCGGTTTTTATAACCATTTTTATTAACCAACTTTTTTCGTTTGTATAATCTAAAAAAATTTTTTAGCTAAAATTTATTTTTAAAACTTTGAAAATATTTTTTATAACCTAAGAATGTTTTTTGTCTAACGAAAACTGTTTTTTTTGTAACCTTAAATATATTTTGTAAGCTAAAAAATGCTTTTTATTAACCAATTTTTTTCTTTTTTTTATAATTTCTTTTTTTACCAAAAAATTATTTTAAAAACATCGAAATCATTATTTTCTTAATTTAAAAATGCTGTTTTTAAATCAAAACTGTTTTTTTATATCCTTAAAAGGTTTTTCCTTAGCTAAAGTGCTGTTTTTATTAACCTAAATTTTTTATAACGAAAATTATTTGTTGGAGCATAGATAATATTTTATTTATGAACCAAAAATGTTGTTCTTTTTACCAAAAAATTTTTTTAAAGCTTAAAATATTTTTGTAAGCTCAAACTTGTTTTCATTAACCCACTTATTTTTTGTTTTATAATAAATAAAAACGTTTTTCTAAAAATAATTTTTAAAGCATCGAAAATATGTTTTTATTATCTTAGAAATGCTTATTTTTAACTAAAACAGTTTTTTACAACCTAATAGATTTTTTTGTTTAGCGAAAGAGTGCTTTTTATTAACCTAAAAAAATGTTCTTTTATTAAAAAAATGATTTTTTATACAAAATATAACCCCAAAAATATTTTTTCTTTAGCTAAAAATTAGTTTTTTGTTATAACCTAAAAATGTTTTGAATCTAAAAAATGTTATTTTTAACAAACAATTTTTATGACCTGAAAAATATATTTTCATAATCGAAAATTTTAATTACTCAAAAATTTACTTTTATAGCCTGCGATTTTCATAACCTAAATTTATTTTTACATTTTTGCTATACAACATTAATATTTTAAGCATTTTCACCCAGCAATGTTTTTGAAAACTATTTGGAGGCTTTAGCATTAACTGCTAACACACGTGTGTACGTATGCACATACATACGTACATATGTATGTACATAACTTTGTTATATACTCCAAGCGGAATACTTGTGAAAATATACATATATACATATGTATATACTAAGTGTATATGTATGTGTTTCTATGTTGATACGAAAGCTAGACCCAATATTTTAACTAAAACTCCTTTATTTTTTAACCCAAAAGTCGCAATTATGTTAAAACTTGCTTTGCTATAATTTATAGTAAGCGTCTAAACACTACTGTTTAGCAAGCAATTAGTTATACTATACCGTTATTTTTTCGAAATTCAAAATTTCATATAAAAAATAATTCGAAATTGGCGCCGATTTTTAAGAAAAATAGACGTAAAACGTAAGCTATAACCGTCAAAGTTGCTATAAATTGCATTTAACTTGCATAATTACACAAAAGAAAAGCTAAATATGCGAGCTATTATTAAATTATGCATGTATTATTGTTTATATGTGCATTATTTTGAAAACGTATGTGCTCAGTGTGCACTTTTATGGAATTATATACTGCTATAATCATATAGCTGAGTATATATCAAAATTGCATATTACTTCGAACGAAAGTAAAATTTTCTTTTCAGTGAGTTTTCCACGTCAACAGATTTGTTGTTTTGTAACTGTTGGTATTTTTTCAAAAAATACCCAGCTTTCCGTCGGTTATAACTGCGTTCTTAGTTTTTGATATCGAATTATGGTTTAACCATGCAGAAATACATACATACTTAGGAAAATACATATGTAAGTGTTTTTCAAAACAAATTTGTATATATGTTCGTAAAGAAACTCATATGAAATAGTTAAAACCAGAGAACTTAACTGCTACTAGTGCCATTATAACCAAACTATAAAATAAATTAAAAAAATATATATACATATACATATATTACTATAAATCTTAGTCAAATAATTTGTACCTTAGATGCTACGAACGGGTTTTTAACAAATATTTTTTCTTGTTTTTGTTAAAAATAATTTAAATAAATTGAATTTATTTTTTTAATTAAAATATATTATAATTATTTAACTTTTATGTCTGGCTACAAGCCCGTCTGCTTAGCAAAATGTGCGTATTTTAAAGCGAGGAAAAATTATGATTAAACATTTTTTCAGATCAATGTATAAACCTAACCTCAACTTCGTAATATATAGAAGAATTAAAATACTTAACCTAAAATTTAAAAATCAATAACGTTTCGTTTGTGGCTGTACAGTCACTTGTCTAACAAATATTGTTTCGAAAAGATTTTTTTATGTTCGGATCCTTAATAAGGCAATATCTGGAACCTAACCTCAAATTCGAAATATATAGAAGAATTAACTTACCTAACCTGAAAATTTAAATAAGCAATAACGTTTCGTTTGTGGCAATACAGTCACTTGTCTAACAAATATTGTTTCGAACAGATTTTTTTAGGTTAGGTTTTCGTAATAACGCATCATCTACAATATAAAAGCATTACTAAAATGGAAAAGTTGTCAGTATGAGTCTAATGCATCAAAAATAATGTGCTTAAAATATGATACTTCTTGAATATCGTTCTTGATATTTTTTGAGGTTAGAGTTTTGAAACATGAAAAAAATTCTGAAAATATTGAATAAATGAAATAGGTTTTCGAAAACATGAAAAAAATGAAAATAATAAATAAATTCGAATATAATTTCGTTTCGTTTAAAATATGGCACTTCTTGAATGTCGTTCTTGACATTTTTTTTGAGGTTAGGTGTTCCAAAACATGAAAAATATTCTGAAAGCTTAAAAAATCTAATATAATTTCGTTTCGTTTAAAATATGGCACTTCTTGAAAATTTTCTTGACTATTTTTTGAGTTTCTTCTTCTTTACTGGTCTAGACACCGATTACACGATTATTTTGAGGTTATGTTTTCGTAAACATGAAAAAAATCCGTAAACTCAAAAAAAAAATGAATAGAATTTCGTTTCGTTGAAAACATGTAACTTCTTGAGTATCGTTGTTGATATTATTTTGAGGTTAGGTATTCGAAAACATTAAACGAAAAGATTATAAAAATTGGGAAAATTCGAATATAAATTCGTTTCCAAGTTGAAAAAGTGGCCATAAACAGTTCAATTTGTCGAAGATTATTTTATATGAACGTGTGAAACCCGTACATAGATGAGCTTAGCTGAAAACTCTGTATATATTAAGTTGAGATTTTATCTGTAACTAAAAGCTAATTTATTAGTCAAATATTGAACTACGCCAATGGAACAAAATACACTGAGATGTGCGTAACTAAGTAGGGCGGCAGTTAGGGGAGCTTAGAGAGCTTATGTTAGATACAGTTAAAAATTTCGTCGATTAAAAGTCGGTATATATGTATGTATAACAAGCTGAAACCGAAGCTAATCGTCGAGAATCGCCTAACCAAAGACGAAATGAAGTGAAATATTGAAAGGCCTATGCCATATAACGGGAACACTAGTAGACGTCTAAACTTGACAATGTTGTTTGTGCCATAGTACCGTTAGCACTGTACTAAACAGCTACTAAACGTACTAAACGAAGAGAATCTTAATAAAATGTTAATGCATTGCATAATAAATATGTAAGTGTAACTAAGAAATTGTTAAAGTTTGCTAATTTTATTATTGTTAATACTCGTTAACTTTTAAAGAAAATTGAATTATGTACAATACTATGAATATATATGTAATATGAAATTAGCAACAGTGCCAAGTTCAACTTGGAGTTATTAATTAGTGGAAATTATCTTGGAATTGTCTTATTACATATGTACATGCATATATGCATATGTCAAAGAAAAACTGATGTGTGAATGTGTATAAAATACAAAGAAAGTTAAAGTACCTACAAGTTCCAAGATATGAAAATATTTTATTAAACAATTTTTTTTTTAACATTGAAATATTTTGAAAAACAATGTTTACAATTTCTGTTCAAAAACAATTTTTATTTATTTTTTTCAAAAACAAGTTTTATTTTTTTTCTAGAAACAATTTTTTTCCAAAACAATTTTTATTTATTTTTTTCTAAAACAATTTTTATTTTTATTAAAAACAATTTTTTTTTGTTCAAAAACCAGTTTTTGCACTTTTGCACGGCAGGTCCCACTTTTATAATTTGTTGAAAATTACCGTTATTATACTCAATGTGCCAATATTTTCTTCTTTACTTTTTTCAAAAAATTATTCCGCAAACATATGTATATAAATACATACATACATTAAGTCCGCCTATGCGCAACGTCTTGACCTAGCGACGTGACTTAGTTTCATATCTAGTCAATGTGTTAAGAAAGTACACTTTATTTAATATAAGTCAATCGACTATAATTTAAAAGAGCAAAGTTTACCTGCATATATGAAATATATAATAAAAAAATTGTTCAAAACGCTAAACGGGAACCTGCTGCTATTCTAATTTAACAACAACACATACATACAAACATATAACAATACTTATGCGTTAAGTTCCCTTAGATGAATATATATTTTAGGCGAGATACAAATGTATATCTAACACACACTCGTATACATACCGATTTATGTATGTATATTTGAGGAAAATGCAAATAATATTAATAACAAAGAGAAGCAGAAGCGTAAGAGTTGAAAATTTTTTCTAATCGTAACGGGGAAAAGTGTGTTAAAGCGTGACTTGCATAGGCTATGTGATGGCATCAGATCAAATATAGTTATAGTTATAGGGCGAGCGAGCAGGAACAAGCTAAATAGGTAGTTAATGTGTATGTAATTCCTAACGGTGCGTTATTAAACATATACTCGTATATATATAAAATATATATATTTTATAATTTTAATTACGACGAAGAGATTAAATCAATTTTACAATGTAAAAATAAAAAACAGAAGCTAGAATTTTTAAATTAACACACACACACACACACACTCCCACTAATATGCACAGTTTATATGTGTATGTGCGTAAAATACAAGCATGTATATGCATATGCTGCATATTGTTGGTAAAGCTATTTCTTCTCCTTTGGACGCTATTAAGTTTACACTTTGCATATTTACACCGTTAATTTGTTTTTTTTATTAAGTACTTTTGTAGCATAGTGTTAGCAATTTTATTGGTTTAAGCTTAATTTTACGAAATTTATTATTATATTTGATTTTTGTGGTACAAAGTGAGTTTAGTTTGTTTTATTTTTAATTTAAGTAAACTAATTTAAGTTAATTATTTAATTATAACATTTTTTTGTTTAATTTTAAGCACATTAATTAATTTTAATTATTTTGTTTTTGGCTTTAAGCAAATTTTGTGTGTAAATATATGCATATTATTGTTTTATTTTTGTTTTTGTTGTGATTTTTATAATTTTTCTTGTTTATATTTTATTTATACACATTTTTTTAATTTTTAATGTTGTAATTTTTTGTTTTAATTTTCAATAACATTTGTATAAGAATATATGTATGTATGTGTATTAATTTTGGTTTTATTGTTATTTTTTTCTTTCACTTTTTATAATATAATTTGCTAGTTGTAAATATTTAATTTTTGATTAAATTTTTCGCTGTATTTTTTTTTTAATTTTATATTTTTTTTATTTATTTACCAATTTAATCTTTTAATTTATTAAAAAATGCTTTTTTAATTTTGAACGATTTTCTATTAAAAAAAAATATTTTTTTTGTATACATACAATTTTAATATACAAATGCAATATTTACTCTTTAACTTTCATATTTTTTGTTTTTTTTTATTCGTTTTATATTTTTAGTTTATTAAAAAGATTAATTTTATAAATATCCTTTTTATTTATTATTTCACATTCTTTTTGCTGTGTTCTTGTTTAATTTCTTTATGTATTTAGTTTCGATTTTATTTAAATATATTTTCTCTTAAATTTTTATTCGTTTTTTTTATTTTTAGCTCTAAAACTTTTTTATTTCTATTAATTTTTACATACACAATTTTTAGTATAATAACTTTTTATATGCAATTTTTATTTATTTATTTGTTTTTATTCCTTCTATACTTTTGTTTTATTAAAAAGGTTAACTTTTTTTTAATATTAAAATTTAATTTGAATATATTTTTTCTTAATTTTTTATATATTTTTAATTTCTTTTGTTTCCAAAACTGTTATATGCATAAATTTTTTAGCCATTTTTATTATATACATACATATATTAGTTTTTATTTATCCTTATAATTTTTATTTTTAGCTTTAAGTTTTTTTTAATTTCCTTAAATGTTACATATGTACATACATATGCCTTGTTAAACTGTTTATTTTTGTGCTGCGGGCGGTGAATTGCAACCAAATTGTTGTTGTTGTTGTCATTTTATAGCATAATGTTGCGCGAATTTCGTCAACTAATTAAGTAAACTTGTTGGTACAGTTGAAACTATACATATACATATATAAATATATATGAAAATAGTTATATATACAAATAAATGAACAAAATATACTCCAAAGAAATCAACCAAATACATAGGTATACACTTATTAAATGCATACATGCATATACATACATAGCTCTATGAACAATATGTATACATTTATATTTATATATACATAAATACATATGTACATATAGGCAACAGCATATATTAATGTGCGCTTGTTGCAGTTTTTCGGCGGTCAAACGGAGAAAGCTAATAAAAAAAAAATATATATATATATAAATTAAAAATAACATATGAAATAAAAAATTTTTAAGCGAAATAAATAATATGTGAATTACCAACCATACAGGGTCTATTGTTTTAAGTTATTATTTTTGTTTAAATAAAAATGAAGCATGATCCACAGCGCCGCATTGAAAGTGCAACAAGTGCATATAAAATAGATGTAAATAGTCTTATGTACATATAATATAATATACAAGTAAGCTAGAAAAAAAAGAATATACACACCTAACACACACACACACACAGTTATACATACACACACATATATACAAGTGAAGAAGAAATCATTATTAAAGAAGTTTTGCCAACGCACGGCAGAGAGAGTCTAATAAATAAGAAAATATATCTATAAAACTTGTTATATACATATAAACAAAAGAAGTTATTTGTGAGCTTGAAGGAAGCGAACATTTTTGCCATATTACCATATTAGAACGTATTGAAATAATTGCAATTAATTGACTAAGAAACAAAAAAGTGAAATGAAACGAAAATGTTTTTGTAGGCAAAATTAGACAAAAAATTATAAAAAAAAATAAAAACAAAAAAAATCGTGAACATAATTCAAAATAAAAACACAGACGTTTATTGAACATATATATGTATATGTTCACAATATATATACAATATATATATAAAACACTGATGCATATACACAATACAAAAGGATAGGTATATATTTATTATAGCAATAGTTGCCCGTCTGTTAAGCGGAATTTAAAATAGTCTTTAACTGTTATTTCGTTTAAGAAAAGCGTGGCGTAGCCAAAAAAAAAAATAAATAAATAAGAAAAGAAATTAAAAAAAGAAAACAAATAACCGCAAAGAGCAACATGATATTTATATATACACACACTAAAACGTTTATGATGATATTTGTTAGTACCTAAAAGAAAATATATATACATACATATATATATGGAATAATACTGTAATAATACTGCGATTAAATTTAACAAAAAACAAAAGCTAGAAAAGAAGTAGTGAAAACGTATTTATAATTTTCACCAAAATCGAATTGTAATACCACAGAGCGCTAGAGAACAGAACAACAACTAAAAAGTGTACGAATAGGCTGCGCATACATTTACAAAGCCAAACTGATATTTTTGCCAATTTATATTAAAAACAAATACATACATACATACTGTAGCTATGTAACTATGTTATACGTTGTTTTTGTTGAAAGATAAATATATTAATAAAAATTAATTGTAAACCATTTCGTTTTTTTTGTTGTGTTAACTTGTATGCCAAATGGTATTTAATTACAGCAAATTGAAGTACACAGCAAATAACATAAGAAAACATAAAAGCAAGAATTACGTTTGAAGTTAACCGATACCGATGCAATAGCCGAAAAATATACATAATAAATAAAAATAAAGAAAATATAAATACATAAGACGAAACTATGAATATTAAAGCGTTTATATATATACATACATATATATAGCATAATTTGTTTAATGAATGATGATGCCGTTAATAATGAATAAAATATTTAAATTGGTAAGAAACGTAATGAAACGAAAAACTCAAAAGCATATGTGTTTTATTTCGATGATGAGAGAGGGCGTGAATGTGAGCGCGGGATGATGAGCAGGATGCTGGTTGCAGAAGAAATGTTATGTATGTTAAAAAAAAATATTTTTATACAACAACTTGTATAAAATAACATTATAAATATTTATATTATTTTATTTTAAATATATTTATGATATAAAAATTACAAAAATAATAAATAATATAACAATAATAATATAAAGAAAAATATAAAAATTAAAATAAAAAATATAACAAGTTTAAAATAAAAAACAATTAAAAAGAAAAAATAATATAAAAGTAATAACTATTATTTATATATAATATTTATATTGTTTTATTTTAAATATTTATGATATACAAATTATTTATAACCGATTTTATATTTTTATAGATATTTTTATTACATTTAATATTTATATAATTTTATTAAAAATGTTTATTAAATTTATATTACATTCAACATTTTTATTATTTTATTATAAATATTTATCACTTTTATAATAAGAATTTTACAAAGTAACAAAATTTATAAGATTAAGTTTTTTTTTTAATTAGAATTTTTAATTAAGAAAATTTGAAAAAAATTTATAGTGAAAATTATAATTAAAAAATTTATATATTTTTAATAATTTCAAAAGTACTAAAATGCAATTTTCTTTCTTTTCTCTCACCAAAAACAGCTAAACTGGAACTGCAGCGGCGCACAGTGTTGCCATCTAATCTGCTATTGGCTGCTACACCCAGATCAACAACCACTACAACAACTTTGAGCGAGGACTATATATTTTGTGAGCAAAATATGGATAATATTGATATTGCCGACTATATTGAATTGTCAGCGGAGAGTTTTGAGTTCATAGAAACTGCAAGCACCGACGTGTCCTGTCTGGAAATCGATAATATTGTAGAAAGCTTTGTTGATATGAGCGAAGAAAATGAACAAACTGTTGATTCACTGATAACTTGTTGTGTACCAGTGTCAACACCTGAAAGGAGTGTGAGCAGATAATCTAAACCTAACTAAAGCTATATGGGAGAGTGCGCCAGCGGCGAAACGCGAAGTAGTTTCGTATCAACGTTACGGTCGTCAAAATAGCAAACAATTGCTGCAGAATAAATTTAAATGCCACTTGTGCGGCTTTGGTTGTGGCATCAAGGAGACGCTCTTGACACACTTTAAACGGGAGCATCCTACCTAGTGGAGTGGTAGTGGTTGTTGCAACAATTAGCAATTAAGTTTTCCAAAATGTAAATATTTTTTAGACAAACACTTTGGTTTTGTTTTTGTAAAGTCAGGTCAATTATTGTGTAACTGGTGATATGCATTTATTGCCATTTCAATAATTGCTACCGTAAGCTAACAGTAGACGGTACTACCTGCGTCTGTTGTTTTTATCATTTCCGCCCTCTACAATTCAGTTTGTCAACTATAACTCCACTATAACCTAATGGGAAATCCCCTCACGTTTGTGTTTTGTTAATACATCAATGTTATGATCACCTAATAGATAATGGTAAGAATCTATTGCTGAGAGGTTAACATTTACATAACTACATACATAGTAAATTTGTAGTATTATTAGTGTTGCAAATTAAATTAAACAATTTTGGTACATGCAACTGAGTAAGATTAAATAATCATAAAAAATATTGAAATGAAAATTAACTAAAAAAAAAAAAAACAATTAAAATAAATAAAAAAAAAACCTTCGTGAAAAGAATTAAAAATAAAAAAAGAAAAAAAAAAACAATTAAAATAAAAAACAATAAAAAAAATTAAATAAAAAAATAAAATTTTTTTTTTTCTGAAGAAAAATCTGTTTTATGCTTATGTTTATTATTTGTATATATATTTTTAAGCAACATGTTGCCAGATTGTAAAATAAAAAAATAAATAAATAAATATTGAAAAAGAAAAAATTAATAAATTAAAAAAAAAGAAAAAAATGTCATACATATATTTTTATATATTCTTACGCAACATGTTGCAATAGTATCGAAATTCTTATATAAATAATATTACCAAGCGCTTAAGTAGTCATCTAATTTTTGTATTATCTTATTATCATGCCTAAATATACAAATAATTAAATAAAATAATGTGACAAATTATTTTTAGTGCATATTTTAAATAGACGCATCACTTTTTCGTTGTTTATTTTTTACTTTTTTTTTTAATTTTACTCTAATTTTTATTTTTACTTTTATTTTCAAATATTATTATTATTTTTTATTTTACGCCTTACTTACTTGTACTCACCTATTCCTCTCTCATTTTCTCTTTTGCAGAAAATTATTGGGCGCTTTCTATCAAATCTGTGACGTCATTGAACAATATCGCTTGGAAAGAAATACTGAAGAAACGCCATAGCGCAGCCGCTTCTGCACAATGCACTGACAGTTTTAATGAAGAAAAGCATGATGCGCTAACACTCTCTTCCATAACGGATCCACACATTTGTCCGCGCTGTGATAAAATGTATGCATATAAAAAGAATTTGTCGCGTCATTTGCGCTTCGAGTGCGGCAAGCAGCCCTCAGAACGCTGTCCGCATTGCTCTTACATAACGCGGTACCGGCACAGCCTCAATACGCATATGAAGACGCAGCATACGGAAATTGGCATAGCGCAAGCGCAAACTGAGCATACTTAATAAAGTACAGAATTACGAAATTTACATAAATACATGTACATATATATAAATATGTATGACGACTTTTGAAAGCGCGCTAGCCGTGTTACATAAAGCGTTTGGACAATTCTGAGCGTTTCTACATAAGTATGTTAAAATGAAGTTAGCATATCTACGCTAGCGTTGACGGACGTCTTGAAAATAAACAAATACAACAACAAAAAGATGTTTGCCTTCCTATATAAAGTTTGTCGTATTTTATTATAAGCGCATTTTCAGCCTAAAAATTGTTGAAAATGGTATTGTAAATTTTGCTAGGTTATACATATAAATATATATTATATATAGGTTTTGAAAATAAATAATTCCAAAAAAATCAGCAATGTGTCATTTAATGCTATATAATTAATCCAACGTTAATTATTTTTCCAAACTTTTCACACACACGCACATAAACACCTACATAAATCATTAATGTAAACTACAGCCACACATCACAAACACTAATTTGTTGTATGTATGTATGAAAACTCATGCACATATGTACGTACACACACCAACATATAAATACATTTTTTGTTTATTTCGAAAGAATTTGCTTGTTTTCGATTTAATTCTTCTAATGCTATAACTTTTTCATTTTATTTTTACCATAATAATAATTATATAATAATTATAGCATTGTATTGAAAAAATATATATAAAAAATAATTTTTGTGATATTTCCTTAATTAGTTAAGCATGATAAATCGGAACAGACGGACATTACACCTGAGGAATTCGAATTGGACGATTGCCTGCTGGAGAGCAATGACATCGTGATTACCCAGAACAAAGATGGCTTTGTGTTGCATGTGAAGAAGCTGGGTAACATAACAACTGCTAAGATTGCGCCCACGGATGATGAACAAACAGTCGCTACCAATGTTAGTGAACTCAATGCTCAAGCGCATATAACGGATGTGCAAAATCTTACAGATGTCAAGCCGACATTGGCAACGTTGACGAGCACTCCAATCAAGTTACCTTCCTCCGAGTGTGGTGAGTCATACATACTACATCTTAAATATTACAGTTATTTATATTTATTTATATATAAACTATAGATATAACGTTGAGAGTAGTATTAAGAAAGATCTAAATATGAAAAATGGGCGTTTTTGACTTAGCTTATTCTGTGGCTTATGGGTTTAGTGCCTTGTGCGTGCCCAAAAAGGTTTGAAATAATGAAATAAAAGATTTTAATTTTCTAGTGAACGCATTTCAATGATTTTCGCAAAACGAAGTAATTCTTATCATAAAAAGTTCAAAGTTAAAGTAAATCGTATGATATAATATATGCTAATACTGAGTTGGTTTTTGATCGAAAACTTTTGTACTAGTAAACCAACTGCACTATAAGAATAAATAGCTTGTATGGAAAGAGCTTTTTCCTTTGACCAAATATCTTCAAGAAATTTCGTTTAAATTATTGTCTAAAGAAATGTTGCAATCTCCGAAAGAATTGTACAGAACGTTTTACTATAGCACTATAAGCTACCTTACAAACTGTCCGATAAAATTCAAACCCTCGTATGGAAAGATTTTTCATTTAATCTGATCTATCAATGATGCAATCTCGCAAGAAATTCTGCAGATCGTGTCACTAAAGCATATACATACATATCTGCCTTATAAATGGACCGATTTAGGTGCTTTTAAGAAATATTTTCTAATTGTGAAGAGTTTTTGTAGAAAAGGGAGAAAACTCTTGTTAGTTTTTTTTAATACGTGGCTACTATATTATAATATATGTTTAAATTGACCTGAAGATTGATTTTTTCAGCAGGTGGCAATACTTTCTTCATCGCCGTATGTTTCGAACATATATTTTGTAGCCATGTTTGTTCTAAATGTATTTAAATGCTTATTTAGACTCCTTATAAGAAGCATATCTAGTTATTTCAAGGCACGTTCACATTGATGACCACCGAGCAATTTCCAGGAGCCTTCTTAAGTGTTCACATGGGTTTCCTCGATCAAATAATCGCCTATCATATAAAAAGTGTAATGTTTTTTTCAAACTTTGCATTATTCCAAAGATGCATATTTTACACATTGTGAAATTTTCATTTCATAATTTTCAAAGAAAAATATTCATAACTCAGCCATTACGACGTCATGTCGAGCAATCTTTCGGAAAAATGGCACCTCTGTGTTGAGGACAGAACTTCTCACAGGATTCATTTGTTGTAAAAAGAAGAAATATGTGTTTTAGTTAGGACCATAAACTAGTATTGGACGAAGCAAAAACAAAAAAGTAACAAATTTTACAGAAAAAATGCAAATTTTGGTGAAAATTTGTCAACGCCTTTTTTTAAATAGTTGTAACTGGACCAAAAAATTCTTTGTTCAAAAACTATGTGCGAAATTTCATTAAGACCATTTGAGTAGTTCGCGAAAAATCGTGACAACTGACTTGGGAAAACACAGTTTCGAGAAAAATGCGATTAACGTTCAAGTGACTGTGTAGCTGGTCTGGAGCTACAAAGAAGCTATATCTCCAAAACTATTACACGGATCAACTTGAGCTTTTAGAGATATCATAGAATTAAGTTAAATTATAGATTTAAATAAGATAATAAAAAAAATTTTTTCAAAGCCGTGAAATCGATAAACACTCGATGTAACTCCTTAAACCCCTTGTATTTGGCAAATTATTTCCTATTCCAAAATAAATCTTAGTGAAAGATTTTCAAATATTTTCCCAAAAGTCGTTTCTAAATGTCTGTGGCATAGGTCTTGTACATATTTTCAGTTCTCAAAAGCTGGCAACCCTTTTCCACCACAATTATAAATTTTATTAAAATTCTATTGAAATTTTAGTAGTCACTCTTAAATGCTTGAAAAACATAAATTTTTTGGCTTTTATTTTCCCAAAAGGTGGCAACCCTTTTCTACAATAAATCTAACTTATATTCTATTGAAATTTTTAGTAGTTTCGCTAAAATGCTTGTACAACATATGGTCTTATTTTCAGTTTTTTTTTTCTCAAAAGGTGGCAACTCTTTCGCGTACTTCTTGAGTGCCTTATGTTTAATATCAATGTTTCATTAATTTTTCGCACGAAAAGTCATTGTAAAATCGCTTTTAGTCTTACTTATCGTATCCACATTAAAAACAACAAACACAGCCGTTCTGTTCTGCAGTTTTGAGGTTAATTTTTTTTATAAATATAAAAGAACCACTACTTTTTTATTCTTAGCGTATATTTTATACCAATTCCTCCTTAACACTAACAACCTCAAATGCCCTGCTATTTACTTTAGAACTGATCAATTTGAAGAAGATAATACCGACGGTCTCGCCAATCGCGACGCACCAAACTTCGGCCACGATCATACAATCACACCAATTCGGACAACAACCGCATACATCACATCAGCAACAACATCAGCATACGCATCAGCACAGTCATGAATTGGAACAACAACACCAGCAACAGCAACAACAACATCAGCAAATCCAACAATTGCAAGCACATCCGCAAGTACAAAGCATCGTCACCACACATCCACCACACCACACACAGACAATCAATTTGATGAGCTTGCGAAATGTACAAATCGCCGAACAAAAACCGGTTGCATCGCGTATCAAATATTCACGTGGCAAAATAATAACACCGCAGAGCACCACCGCCACCAGTGTACAAATCGTGGAAGCACACGATGCCGAGACGCAACACCACCACCACCACCAACTCACCGAAGGCACGAAATATGAGATAAGCGAAATCGATTTAAATAATCCATCGGCCTCGGCGGCGATCATCAGCGATTTGGTGAAATATGCAGAAATCGATGACATCGAACTGCCGGATGGCACGAAAATCGGCATCGGTTTTGCACCAACCGAAATCACCGAGCACATACAAACCGGCGTGCCGACAACCACACAAGTGACGACGGTCGACGAGGACTCCGAGCAGGCATTGCACCATCATCATCATCACCATCACCATCATGTGCAGCATATACAGCAATCGCAAGTGCATCACATACATCCGCAGCAGAGTCATCATGCGCAATTGCAGCTGCAGGAACAGGACGATGCCACAACGAGCGTTGAGGCGACACTCCTGCCCGACGGCATTACACTGCACGAACAACCGACCATCACCAAGAGTTACACCATACTGACAACGCGACCCATCAAACAGGAGGGCGCCACCAGCATTGACGGCACCACAACAACCACATACGAACTTTCGCTAAGCGATTCGTCGATGCATCAGGATGATGCCGACTCGAAGTATGTGTGCCGGCATTGCGGCAAGAAGTACCGTTGGAAGTCCACCTTGCGCCGCCATGAAAATGTCGAGTGTGGCGGCAAAGAGCCGTGTCACCCGTGCCCGCACTGTTCCTACAAGGCCAAGCAGCGTGGCAATCTCGGCGTGCACGTGCGTAAGCACCACCCCGATAAGCCGGCATTGGAGAGCAAACGCGGCCGCAAATAAGGTGCTTCGTATTTTTTACGGAGAAACGGAACTGTTGCTAGTACAATTGTTGGTTGGGAGAGAAATCTTTAGTTTTCCACTATTTTCTGTACATAATTCTGTGTATGCAATGTCAACCGACACCCTGTGTGCTGGTTAATATATATTTACAATGTGCTAACTGCGTATGTATTGTAGTAACTATTTTTATTTACTTACCAAAACTGTTTGGTATTCAATTTTTTTTGCAATTGTTGAGCCCAGTAAAGAGTCTTCAATTAGTTTTCTCATTATTGTTTGCATATCTAAATTTATTATTGAGTTTTATTTACAGTTATTGATTCGAAATCAATGAATGTTTTCTTGTGGCAATAGGACAGCTTTAATTTGGAGTGTCCAATTTATTTTTAACTCTATGCTTTAGTAATTAAATTGTTTTAAATAATTATAGCACTGTAAATGCGAAGCACTCGCCGAGGTGTTAGTGGAGAGAAGAGTGAAACAGCGCAAGCTTTATTACTGCTGACTTTTTTTGCTATTAAAAAGCGATTCGTAGAGTAAAAATCTTAAATTTCAAAAATTTAATTTTCAAAATTTTGAATGCAAAATTTTTTTAGAACATAAATTCAAAAAATTTATATGCAAAAGTTAACTTAGCAAAATATTATATACTTTTTTTGCAAAAAAAAATTTACTTTAGTAATTATTTTTATTTACAAAAATCACACACATACAAAAATTCTAAATATAGTTTTCAAAAATGTTACATTCAAAGTTTTGCTATAAAATATTTTAAATACAAAACCTATGTACTTTCCAAAATTTTTTTTAATGAAAGTTTTTCTATGAAAAGTAAACTCAAAATTTAAATTTTAAAATTTATTTTGAATTTTCTTTGAAAAAAAAATCCTTCAAAATTCGTTTACAAAAAGCTGAAATTTACCAAAAATTAAATTCAAAGTTTTGCTATAAAATATTTTAAATACAAAACCCACTTTGCAAAATATTATTTAACGCAAGCTTTCCTGTGAGAAGATAATTCAAATTTTTTTGTACCAATAAAGAAAATTTCGAAGGAAAAAACCGAAAAATCAATTCAACTTTGCAACTTGTAATTAAAATTTACAAAAAAATATAAGTTTTTCTTTGCCCAAAAAAAATAAATTCATTGTTGCTCTTTGAAAAAGTTCAATTTCAAAATGCAAATACCAGATAACATTTTTTTTGTATATAAAAGATTAATTTTTTACTAAAATGATATTTTAGTTTTCTTGCAAAAAGTTTTAAAATTGATTTTTTTTTTCAAAAAAATTTTGATTTTAATTTTTTTGTATAGTAAAACTGTAAATTAAATCTTGGGCAAGAAGAAAAAAATTTAAAGTAGTATTTTTGGAAAGCAAATGTTGAATTTAAGTTTTTTTTAATAAATTCTATGGATTCAAAATTTGCTTTGCCAATAAAAATAATTCATTGTTCCTCTTTGAAAAAGTTCAAAATCGAAACGTAAACGCCACATTAGAGACTTTTCAAAAAATGTAATTTACAGTTTTTATTTACAAAAAATTTAAATCAAAGCTTTTTTTTTGAAAAAAATAATTTTCAGAGATTTTTGCAAGAAAATTAAAGTCTTCATTTTAGAATAAAATTCAATTTTTAATATAAGAAAATTTGAAAATATTAATTTTTTAATTAAAAAACTTTCAATATAAAAATTACATAATAAAAAATTGGTTTTAAAAAATTTAATTTGCATGGAAAAGTGTAATTATAATATAATTAAATTCAAACTTTATTTTACAAAAGGTTACTTTAAAAGTTTGCTTTGTAAAAGCTTTAAACATATTCTTTGTGTCGCAAAAAAAACTTAATTATCTTTTTGGTTGAATTTCTTTAAATACAAATCTTTATTTGCAAGACAATGTATGTTTAATTTAAGTTAAGTTTTTGGAAAGTTAAATTTTAAATTCATTGCCTTCCTCTTCAAACAAAAAAAAATAAGAAACAAATTTTGCTTTAAAAAAAGTTTTTGATTCAATATTAAACTAAAAAAAATTAATTTCACAATTTTTTGTTATTAAAATTTGCCTGAAACAAATTAAATCGAAATTTTACTTTTTTAATTTATAATATTTTTGCATTTTTTTAATTGTTTTTAATTTAAAACATTTTTTAAATTTTAATAATAGAAAGTTAAATTAAAGTTTTACTTAAAAAAGTTAAATTAAAATTTTGATTTGCAAAAAAGGGAAATTAAATCAAAATTTTGCTTTGAAAAAAAAAAAAAATCATTAATTAAATTTTTGATTGCAAAAACAACATATAATTTAAAATTTTGTATATGCAAAAAAAAAATTAATTTAAATTTTCAAAAAATATTTGATTTCGAAAATTTCTTTACAAAAAATTAAATTTTTTAAAATTTTCTGCCTCCGCCAGCATCGCGTTTATATTATATATACTTTTAACATCAAAAAATTGCACATAAAAAGCCAACGGCCGTTAGAAAACCAAAATGCCGTTAGAAAAAGGCTTAAAAGTTGCGCTAAGTCTAACTCAAGGCGCGCAAAGCAGTCGTTGGGAGTGAAAGTGTAAAAGTGTGAGGGCATTATAAAAATATTTCTTTAATAACAACAACAAAACTACTTACTATGACGTAGAAAAGCTTTTTAAAGTACTAACTAAGCAAATCTTAGCTGTACAGTTATAAGACATACTTAAATGCAGTTTTTTGAAGTTGTATAAACTTAGCATTTTTTGAAAACATTTTTTTTTTTGCTTGACTTGTAAAAAATGTTTAGTGAATATTGACGCATATTAGCAAAGATTAAGTATAATAGCACATATGTATGTATAAACAGATATATGATTTTGCGAATATAAAAATTAAAAAAAAAATGCACAACCAACAGATTTCGCTCGCTCTAGATTTATGAAAAATCTTGTGTGAACGTAAAAATGGAACAAATAAAATAATTACAAAAATTTATGTATGAATATATTCTTATAAAAAAAAACACAAAAAAACATGTGTTGTGTGTAAAGGAATGCAAGTGGAAGCAAGAGGAAAGAAAGTAAGAGTAAAGAAAAAGTAAAAAAAAAAACAAAAAAACCAAAAAAAAAAATAATAACAAACCACAAGCATTAAACGAAAGTTTTAATTTTCAACAAAAAAATGATTAACTGTACAAAAAACATAACACACACATACATACATACACATTTTCATTTGTATGTGAATTACGCAATAGTTAAATAACTAGTTTCTTAATTAGTTCACTCTTCTTAAGGTATAAGCTTGTGCACAGAAAACAAAAATACAAAAAATTAAGCAAATGAAGTAAATTAAGACTTACTTTGCTGTTTCATTCGTGTACATAAATTATATGTGTACTTTTAAATATTGTATTAGTATTAATTCAATATTGAGAAATAAAGTTTTATTAAGTAATAATAAAATTGGAAATGTGGGCGACAACGTGTTTGCTTTCTATGGGTCTCTCATTCACACACACACACACATATTAAGTTTCTCGCATTTTCTTCACACATACCTACACCCTCCCCCCTTTATAGCGCGCCAGTCCATAAGCGTCTCATTTAAACTTTTACTAACCTATTTTTCTGTATTTACAGGTCTAAAGAAGCCTAAGTGCGGGTGCAAGTGGTAAAAGTGCCATATATGGTTTGTTTCGTGCGGCTTGTGGGGCATGAAGTGCGCCGTTGCTCAAGTTCCATGCTGGCTCTGCGCAATATTTGTGCTTTTATGCATATTGCTGTTGTTTTTGTATGATTTTCGATTAATATATTTCTCTTTTCTTAAGGTACTGCCGTGACGTTGTCAACTGTGCGGGAGTTGTGCGTGCGTTGGAGCTAACAAAGAAGCGCCAAAACACTGCAAGGGTCTGCATATTGGGTTTGCATTGGATAACAGTGTACACTTAACATATTGTTAATTGTGCTTAGCTCTTAAAAATTGTTCATTTTAAAAATATTACTATTGTATATGAAATAGTTACATAAGGAAAGTACCAAGTGTGGTCTGTTTTTTCGAAACAAAATGCCAATTGAGCAAAATCACTTTTAGGTTAGGTGTGCGCAGGTTGTGTTTATGTTTTGTAGTCTATATACATATAGTATTTCTATGATGATTTATCTAGTGTTATAAATATAATTTATTATATACATATTCAAGTAATATTAAAGAAGCCACATATGTATATACATACATATATTTATCAGGTGCGCCTGCGCATAAAAAATAACTTTTTGTGTATAGATTTAAGCGCGCGTCTTTATACATGCCTTGCGCCGCGTATTTAGGAGTTTACATATTTTTGAAATACGAAAAATTATTTCAGCATTGATTTTTTTATGCAGTTCGATCTTTTGTGCAAGCCTATGCATTTATTATTACTTAGTTTACTCAACGCTTTGTTAGTTTGTATTTTTCAAGTAATTTTATACATATTTTTAATACTCTTGTTTATTTTTCAACATATTTTGCCACTTACGCGCGTGCTTACTAGTTTATAACGGTTAAATGTAAATCTTATAGCAATTTATTATAGTATTTTCGCCATAATATATATTTTATAGCAACATTTATATAGTATTTTCGCTTAAACGCTTAAGTTTAACTGTAAATACCAGCTTTTCTTAGGAACAGAACTGAAAAAGGGCATTCATAAATACATACATAAATAAATATTAGAAATTAAACTCATTGCAACTATGTATTGATTCATATAGCCTTTGCATTTTGTACTTCACCATCTGCTACTTCATATGTTTACATTTCATATGCATATGTATGTATCTATAATTGTAACTTTATCATTTGGATGTGGTATTCATTCATACTCGTATCGCTTCATTGGCATTGGCTCGTTATTTGTTACTATATACACACATAGTTTAAGCGCAAATTATTATTTAAAGAACTATTTCTCCTCTTAAGCGATTATTAGTTGCTATGTACATAAATACACAAATAGATGCTTCACTTGGACTAGGTATTGTTGCTGTCAGGTTCACATTTTTTGTTAGTATGTATTTTAATTATTATTATTTTTTTATAAATACTGTTTTGTATTTCTTGATTTGTGCCAGTCCAAACTTAATATTATTTTTTTCTCTCCTTTTTTTCTTTTTTATTTTTCTACTTTTTTTATTTTCATATAATTTGACAACAAAAACACACACGTTAATTTTTACCAACTTGACCACCAACACCACCACAACGCAAATGTAAAATACTCACCATTAAAATATAAAAAAAAAAATATGCAACGGTAAAACACGACGTTAATCAATTTACACACGTAAAATATGTCCGATATCAATGCAGATTTAAGTATTACGCGCATAGCGGGACTCACTTGGAACGAGTGGAATGCGCGTTTGGCCATGCCGTTGGTTACACAATTGCGCGAAGGCGTCAATCCGTTAGTTTTTCCCACCGATCTCTCCATAAACACGATGGACAAGGCGGGCGGCGGTGCGCTTGGCGGTGGTGTGACACCCACTTTGGATTGCAAGTCACCGGCACCGGAGACATCGAATGACATGACTAGCCTTAGCGCCGCCACTGATGCACCCCTAGCAAATGCAACGCTGAATCGCAGCAGCTCCAGCGCGAGTGGCATAGACAAGCTGGGCGCCGCTACTGTTGCTACGGGCAGCGTAGGTGGCAAAATGAAGCACCTAACCGAAGAGGAGGCCGCCATATTGATGTTGAAGGCAACGGTGGAGAAGTCCACCGCCGCCGCTGCCGCCGCCAATAATAGCGGCAATCTGAGTGATGCCAGCTACGGTGAGGATGTCGCTAATGCGGGCAGCAGCGCGATCAGCAACAGCGGCGAATATCATACAGCGCTCAGCGGTGCCGCCGCCTTCGCCGACATCAATATATTGAGTAATATTAGCGCATTGAACAGCTTGATCGGTGCTGGTGGCAATGGTATAGGTGGCAGTGCGGCGGCTGGTGCCGGCGGCGGCGGTGGTGGTCTCAGTGTCAGCGGCAGCGGTCATCCGTGTCCGGAATGCGGACGTGTGTATAAGCTGAAATCGTCGTTGCGCAACCACCAAAAGTGGGAGTGCGGCAAGGAGCCGCAATTCCAGTGTCCCTTCTGTGTCTATCGTGCCAAACAGAAAATGCATATCGGTCGCCATATGGAGCGCATGCACAAAGAGAAGTTCATCAAATTGGAAGATTTGAAAAGTTTCACCGGCAACAGTGGCGATGACAGCGGCAGCGCACCGACTGCTGCGGCGCTGGCGGCCAATACGGCCAGTGAGCTGCGTCAGAATTTCTCTTAGCTTGCAAGCTCGCATGCATAGTTGTTGTTAGTGGTGTTGCAAAGCGTGAGCGCGACACTGCGTCAGAGCCATAAGATACAAAAACGTTCGTTACAATAAGCAGGGCCTTACAAATAGACCGGTGTGTGCAACTCGAAAATGTCGGCATGAAGTATTCGGGTTGTGCATGTTTACATACAAAAAAAAAAAAAGAAACAAAATAAGTGAATGTAAAAATGGAATCAGAGTGCCAAATTTTTAAATTTTATTTTTATTGATTTAATTTTTTTTTTGTTTTTTTTTTCATAGTTTTAAAGAATGCCTTTTAATGTTTATACAACGATGTCGTTAAACCTGACAGCTGTGACCGTGAATTAGATTTCGAACTAAGCACAAAAAAATTAGAAAAACTTAAATCCTTTGGAATTTAAAATTTGCCATTAAACTTTTTTTTAATTATAAAATTTACATGCTCGTACATACATACATATGTATGTATATAGGAGTTAAACTCTGCTAACCACAAATAATTTCAAATTATCGTTGGCAACAAAATGTTATTGAATTCAATTTTTTTATTGTGCTAAAATGACAAGCGCTCATTTGTGTGTATAAAACAAAGTTAAAGCTAACTGTACCATATTTATTAGTTTAAATGCGAATTTTACATATGTTTTTTTTTGTTGTTATTATTGGCAACATACATACATACAACATACATGTGTGACAACAGCGCAGAACAGCCAGAAACGCTTTATTACACAAGCATTCCAGGCGCCAAAGCCACAATATTTTACAACAACACAACTTTTAAGATTAAAAAGTACAACAACGATGCACAAAAATGACAAAAATCACAAATAGAGCCATAATAAAAGCGCATTGCGCAAAATTGCACAATATCCAGTTAAGCTGTTTCAAACAACGTATTGACCAACACCACAAGCGTTCACAGCAAATTAACTTTTTACGTTTGAAAAGTACAACAACATTGTGCAAAACTGACAAAAATAATTCTAAAAATCTCTTATGATCAGTTAAGTGCTGCTTTACTTCACATTGGCGCAAAACAACAATAGTTTACAACAATTCCCTTTATCTTTACAATAATAAAACGCAATAATTACGAATAATAATCCTAAAAGTGCTTTTCTCAAAATTTTCCAATTTACAAGTTGTGCTATATGCGACATAAAATTGCACCAAAGCAACAATAATTGGAAATAACTCAACTTTTAAGCTTAAAAAGTACAACAACAAAGCGCAAAAATCAATAAAAGCAACAAAAATAATAAACGTAAAAGCGCATAACTCAAAATGTTACAATATCGCGTTAAGCTGTTGTGTGCGCTGTTAACACACTGTATGTATGTAAGCACATATATAACAATTTAAAGTAACCAGTAACTTGATATACCCCCCGCCCCACATAAATTAGTTTGCAACAAAAAAATGCTCAGGTGTACTCAGGTGCTACAATAGTCCCTGTAATAGTACAAATTGAATATTGAATAACAGATTTAATTCTTGTTGCTTCACATGTGGCACACAAACGTAAATATATCTAGTATTTTGGTATTATTTTTTATACGCAACAATATTTTTTGTAATTTTTTTTTAAAGTCGCGTTAAACAAATACAATTGCACAATATTAAAACAAGACACAATTTAAAAGTTATAAAAATTCGTTAAAAATGGCATTAATACGCCAAATAGTTGTAAGTGAGTTTTATACATACATATTTACAGTGTTGAAACATTCCACAAAGCGTCGAAGCGTTTTTTAAAAGACATACCAACTAATACATGCCTACTTATACAATTATATACATCAATATACAAACTAAATATATATTAAATGAAAATATGTGGCACATATGTAAATATAGTTGCCTATAGACATACATATATGTATATATATGTAAGAAATAGCATATACAGCATACAGCAACAAACTCAGTGAAAAAAGCTTCAAATTTAGTCCTTGATTATTAAGAAATCATATTTATATACATAGTTACATGCATATATGTACATATTATGCATACAGCGAGTAGCAAGTAGCGAGTAGTACGCCACAACAGTTTTCACATGGCAAGTCAATTTGTTTGTGATATAGCCGACGAACATACTACGCAGGCATAGTAGAGAAAATGTGAAAAGACAGGTGGTTAGACAAAAGACAAATAAAATATAATAATTATTGATAAAAAATAATAAAAAAAATTAAAATAATAATAAAAAATTAAAATTATAGTACATGATACACAATATAATAATATATAATAATGAGGAAAACAACTAAAATTTAAATAAAAATAAAATAATAATAATAATACACAATGACCACAAATAATTGAATATAAAAGACAAAAGCCAACATGCAGCGCGTGACCTTTGATATAAGGTTACTACGCATATAAATACTTTATAGACATATATACAGATACATATATATATATTTATATGTAGTTTTAATGTTATAACATTTTACCTCAGTTATATCCGCAAGTGTATTATCCAAGAAATTGAAAGTTGTGAAAAAGAGAAAAATTTGAGGTTATACTCGTTTTTTTTTTATCATAGCAAACCCGAATTTTGGATATATAACGCAGATACAGACTAACAAGACAACAGTTGTACGCAACTTTTAGTATTTATGTGTAGATGTGCACGTAACTGTATAGTCAGAGAAACATATGAAAATAAAAATACTATATACATATTATTAAACTAGTAAGTCATAAATAATAACGGTATTGATATGCATATTTGACCACAGACATTCCTCCAAAATGCATACAATAGAAAAATACCGTTATTTTATATATATGAATTAGTGTAGTATAGCGTTAATGTTTGCAGGCGAAGAAAGCAAAGTTATAGTTAGTTGCCTAAGACAACGAATATAAAACTCAGGTACTTAGTTGAAGCAATTTTGAAATTAATTACGCTAAAACAAAAACAAAAAATATATATGTGAAAATAAATAAATATTAAAATTAAGAAAAGATTATTGTTGCAACAAGTAGACAGTTTAAGCATTTTTATACATACAAACATACATACATATATATAAATATAAACTTTGTGCCAGTGAGACAATTTATTTTAGGTGTGGTGCTTCCGACACTGACTAAGTTTTTTATTAAAATTAAAATATTTTTTATTTTTGCATATTTTTCTTGTACGAAAAATGATAGCGCTTTCAAGCAGAGCTTGACACTGCCATTAAGCTTTTGACGAAATTCGCTAAAAACAAAAGGAACTTTTAGTAAATACAAAAAAAAAAACTTTTTAAGGGCATAACAGTAAATTATAAATTATATTTGGGCACAAAATGCGACATTTCGCTTTTTACCACACTCATACATATTTATTTTCAATTATATTTTTATACGCCTGAAATAAAATAATTTAAAATCTTTTTTTTTTTAATTTTTTTGACTTTGAAATTTACAGCAAAAAATGAATTTTTAGTAGAAAATATAACGGTATGTGCTAAAAGTAACAAACACTTCTTCAGTATATACTTTAATATATGTATATACAGCATATAACATACATATATATTGCTATGTATGTATATGCATATGTATTTGATATACATATGTTTGTATGCATTATGCATATAATAAATTGTTTTAAGCTAACGCACGATATTATTTAAGCATAAAATTTAGAATTTTCATTCAGCGAGACCAAGGATCGCTCTAAACAAAATTAATAATTAAAAACAAAATTAAAACAACAAACTGTTTCAAACCGAGCAACAAAAAGTGAGGTTATCAAACAGTGGCCACATAAATTTGTTACAAATGCACGTGGAAATTTTCAAAATTTTTTAAAATTAAAAAAAAATAGATATATTTATACTATATATATGTATATAAAAACATATTTACATACATATATATGCATATTGTGGATATTGAATTTGAATTAATTAGTGATTGGCTCTTTAAGATAAATTGGTGACGGGTTAGTTCTGAAAGAAACAACAATAATAAGGCAAAAAATAAACGAAATTTATGCAAAAATGTTAAAAAATTATTATAATTTTTTTTTGTACAACAAATTAAAAAAAAACACACAAACGAAACATTTCCTTAAAACATTCTAATAGTTTACAACTTTTTTTTTATAATTTTATATACAATTTTTGCAAAGCAAAATTTACAAGTTGATATACAGTTACAAACAAATTTTAAAAATATAAAAACAAAAATTATTAATTTAAAAAAGATTAATTAATTAAAAATAATTTAATTAATTTAAAAAAATTAATCGAAAAAAAATAATTGCAAAAAAAATATTTTTTTTAAATATAAAATGGCAAAGCAATACATGTGTATGTGCTTAGTCAAAATGAAAAACTAGTTTTTAGGCAGAAAATTTATTTTTGAAAATGTGAAAAATACTCATAAATATTATACAATTTAATAATGTGCTAAGCAAATTGAAGTGCAGTGTCAAGCGTGTCAGCGTAAATGCACAAAAACAAGAAAAAATGCAATCAACCGTTAACGCTGCATTTGAATTTGCCTATAGTCTATCTTATAAATAGAATAAAGTTTATTGTAGAAATAAGGTCGTTGAAACAACCAATCAGAATGAAAATAAATATTGTATTTTGTAAAAACCAAGCCTGAATGAGTTTGAGTATTCCTCTGCACTGCGCAAAAATCGGCCACTTGTTTTTTTTAATTGTTTTAATTTTTTTTTATTTTTTATACGATATTTTTCGTGTTTATTGCAATTTTTGTTTTATGTATGTTTACTGATGTTCATTTTTCAGCACTTTTTTAGCATAGCTTTGTTGCCATATACGTATTTTGTTGTAGCTTGTTTATTAAAAAAGTAAGTACATACAAGCAGTTTTATATTTATTACTATTTTTACTGAAATATTTTAATTTATTTATAATTTTTTTTTTGTAAACTTTTCTTTTTTTGTAACTTTTTAAAATATTTCCCTAAACTTTTTTTTATATTATTTTTTTTATTATTTTTTTGTAGTTAATTTTTTTTTGTCTTGCTTTGTTTTTAATTTAAATTTTATTTTGTCTGACCTTATTTTAAATTAAAAAAAATTTTTTTTTTTTGAATTTATTTTAAATTTTTTAAATACACCTTTTTTAAATTTTTTCTGAATTAATTTTAAATTTTTTTTAATACAAATTGTTTTTGATATTTTTTTATTTTTATTTATATTTTTATTTTTCGGAATTTATTTTGTATTTTTTTAATACACACTTTTATTTATTTATTTGTTTTTGTTTTTTGCAAAGAAATTTAAAATTTTGTATACAAAAACCCATAAAACACACAAATATTTACAGCTGTACTATTGTATGTTAATCATTTGTTTTTTTTTTTTTTTGTAAAATTTCAAATTTCTTATGAAATTATGCATTTAATTTATATATTTTTCTAATAGCAAACGTTTTTGTTATACTTACAGATGATGTGGCAGTTTCAACTGGTGTGGCACTTACCTCAGCAGCGGGCACCAACGTCTACAGCGCCGAAGCACAAACTCAGTCACAAAGTGAATCACGTATACGCGTGCGCGACTGGCTGATGCTGGCCGATCAGTCTATATTGCAGAAGACGATAGAACAGCAACCAGGTATTTTCACTACATACATATAAACAAGAAAAATATACTCAACAAGTAATTATATATTTAATTTTAATTTTTTTTATTTATTTTTTTTAATTTGTTTTTAATTTTGTATTAATTATCAATTTTTTATACATTTTTAATAACTTTTTTGTGATTTATATAATTTTTAAAACTTTTTAAACAAATATAATTTTATAAAATTTATAATTTTATTTATATATGCATATTTAAGTTTTTTATGTAATAAAATGTGTTACTGTAAGCAAATGTACTTATGTACTCACATTTACATATACATTTTTATATATTTTTAATTATAATTATTTTAAACCTTTGTTGTTGTTTTTATCATTAATTTTTTTACTCTCTTTACAGTCTTTATTTCGTTTTGTTACCACATACTACTTTATTATTTATTTTTTTTCCTCTTCCACTGAGCCTTCTTTTGGTCGCAACGATCGCTATCAACACTTCAAACATTTAACCAGACAAAAACAAAGACAAAACATAAACAAATTAATATTGCATAAATACTAACCTTACTTATCTCTTCCCTTCTTTTCACGCTGCATTTTTCAATTTGCAAAAAAAAAAAACTAAAAAAAAACTTATAACTCACCCAAACTAACCGTCAGACCAAACACTAACCACAACCACTAATGCGGCCACTAACACCGTTACCGCGGCTACGGCACTAAGCAATGTCGATATGAACGCACATAACCTAGCAAACGCAACGCCGGCAATTTTATCGTCCTCAATGGCGACAACAACAGCAACTGCGACCAACGTAACGCCCAATAAGCAGCCGACATTGATGCGAATCGGCAGCATTGGGCGCACCACAATAACCTGCGTCGCACCGGCGGCTAGTGGTGATGATGGTGAAATGAATTTGTTAAATAACGGTAATATGGGCGTAATATCGGCGGCGGCTTTAGCAGCTGCGGGTGTAGAACTCGAATCGGTAGACGAAAGCATGACCGAGGTGCTGGTGAAAATCGAGAATTCCTCATCCTCAACACAGGAGGAAGATGAAGAGATGGAGGCGGAAGGCGAAAATGAGGGCGAAGGCGAACTCGCCGAGGACGATGATGATGATGATGATGAACAACAAACGGGTGATAATGGCAAAGAGTCCGATTTCAATTACGAACTAAAGCTGTCCAGCCCCATGTCGTGGGCTTTTGACACAGTTAAAATCGAGAATGAGGAGGAATTCGAAGACATACTCTCCGGTGGGCAGGACACCACCAATACCGAGGATGAGGATGATCTGTTGACCACAGCAGCGGCCACAACCAAACAAGCTGCCGCCGGCTCAACCGAAAACAATACACGTGTAAACGCAAATGTTACCGAGTGCGCCGAGCTGCCGGCAAGCACACGTGAGGCAGCAACGAATCGTGCCGAGAGTGCGTCGCATAAGAGCGGCCAGCAGCGTGCCGCTGGCAAGCGACGCACACTGTTGGAACGTAAAGAGACGACGACATTGCTGAGCAAGCAACAGCAACAATTACTTCTGGAACAACAACAACACTTGCAACATCTGCAATTACGACCGACGCAACAGATGCTGCAATTCAAGCTCGCCTCCATACCAGCAACCATCACCTCAATAACAACAACAACAACGACAGCGGCACACAACAGCAATGGTGTTAAGGACACCGCAAGCGTTGGCGTTGGTGGTGCTGCTGCTGGTGATGCTGTTGGTGGCATTATTGTTGGTACCGCTGGCAACAGCGAACCGCATGCGAAACTGCTTACCGCAAGCAATAGCGGTAAAAGTAGCGCCAATGCCGGCGATTTCAAATCGTCCGTTTCCGATGATAAACGCTATCGCATTCTGGTGCAAAATCAACGCATGCGCAAGGAGTCGCTCGAACACTCGGAAGATATGATCTACAATGCGGACATCGAGAAGCCATGGGTGTGCCGCAATTGCAATCGCAACTACAAGTGGAAGAATAGTCTTAAGTGTCATTTGAAGAACGAGTGCGGCCAACCGCCACGCTACTTTTGCAGCAAACTCTGCGGCTATGCCACGAATGTGCACAGCAATTTGAAGCGTCACTTGAACACGAAGTGTCGCGATCGCATGGAGGAGGATCAAAAGAACAACACCAGCACCTACACGCTCGTATTCCAGCAAAACGAATAAACAGCCGACCGGACGCACGCGCACACGAACCGACGTTGCAGTTATGTATAGTGTAGGCGTTCGGCAACAGTTCGCACACGCTCGTTTTTATTAGCAACTTGTCAACGTTTATATATTTAACGTATTTATTTATGTATGTATTAGGCGTTTTTTAATTTATTTTTATTTTTAAAAATGGAACATTCCTTAATTTTCGAATTTAAGTTCGGATTTAGTTCGAAATCCAAAACGACGCTAGTCAAATTGAACGGCACATATAAAATATGTTTGCATAAACGTTCATGCATATACATATATATGTATATATATTTATTGTCGTTCTTATATATTTATAACTTTTAGTGCGTAAATTTGCATTCAAAATTTTTTTTTAATTTAAAACATTTTTATTTAATATTTTTGTTATTCTTTTTTTGTTAATTTGTTAATTTAGTATTTAGTTTATAGTGCGAGAGTCATGAGAAATAGTTTCTCACGCTCTTACATGTGCATATACCTACATACATATAGTCGTGTGTATATGTATGCATATAGGAGCAACACAAAAGTCATTAATGAAACCTTTTCTAGTCAAATGATGATTAAAAGTCTTATAGAAAATTTAATTACACATAGATATTTATTCTAGCATATGTACGTACGTATTTAACATTGCAATTTATATACATATACATATGTTGCTGTCATTTTAGTTTAATAAAAATTTTATTGTTTTTTTGACGCAAAAAAAAACATAAATATTGATATAAAAAATTATATAAAATAAAATATTTTCGAAAACTTATGTATTAATATTATTTTACGTATTGTAAAGCTTATGTAAATGTAATGTAACATTACTTTAATGCAACATACATACATAACTCAACGTTAATGTGTATTTATTCTAATCTTTTGTGTAATAATGCTTACGGCAAATACGCTGAAATAAGCTTTTTCGAATTGAAAACTGGTCAAGTTGCAATAATATTGTAAAAAAATGAAAACTTTGTAAATGCAATTAATTAGAAAAACAAAGCAAAACACAACAACACACACATTCACACATACACACTTATAAGCGCAGTACTAATGTGAAAAGAATTTGTATTTTGCCAATTCAAAGCCATTAAAGTCATTTAAATATTTATTTATAGTTTTAACTTTAAAATGCTTACACAAAGAATGAGAGTATAAATAATTTGAACTAAAGAAAAACTGTACACCCGAGCATAAAATTACTAATAAAACACATTTAAACCAATTTAAGGCGGAATGTAAACGAAATGTGCAATTTTATTGAATGTTCTCATTGCAGCGCGGATAACGGAACGGTGGCGCACTACGCGTGTTCAGTAACTGGTGTTGAATATTGACAGAAAATTAAAGAAAAATTTAATAATAATAATAAATGAAATTAAAAAATAATATTAAAACTTAATAAATATGAATAAAAAAAGGAATTATAATAAAATATAAATAATTGATAAGAATTATTATATTTTTTATGTGAAAATAACAAATTTAAATATTTTTTTTAATAGTTAAGTATTTTACATTATCGTTAACTATTAAAAAAATGTATATTTAAACTTTGTTTAATCTTTTAAATATTTGAAGATTTTTTTTAACACAATTACCTTCTTTTCAGCCCACTTCAAAATAAAAATAATATCAATAATAAATAAAAACAAAATTAAAACAAAAATAAATAAATAACAAAATTAATAATATTTAAAGTAACTTTAAATATTTCAAGAAAGTTACTTAAATAAAATTAAATGATAATAATTATTATATTTTATTACATGAAAATACAAAAATTAAATATTTTTTTAATAATTAAATATTATATATACGTTAATTATTAAAAAAAATAATAATTTTGTTTAATCTTTAAAATATTTGAAATAATTTTTAAATATTTGAAGAATTTTTTTAAAATAAAATTGTCTCCTTTTTAGCTCAATTCAAAATAAAAATAGTAATAATAATAAAAAAAGGTTAAAACAAAAATAAATAAATAATAAAATTAATAACATTTAAAAAGCTTTAAACAAACTTAAAATACTAAAAAAGGTTGAATTTTGTTTAATCTTTAAAATATTTTAAGATAACTTTAATAAAATTGTCTCCTTTTCAAAAAATAAATAAAAAAAATGGAAACAAAAATAAATAAATATCATAATTAATAATATTCAAAAAGCTTTAAATACTTTAAGGTTTTTTAATAAAATTGGCCTTAAAAAATAAATAAATAAACAATAAACAAGTTTGTGCTTAATACAAAAATGAATAAATATTACAATTGCTGTGTTTTTTTTTTTTAAATACAAAAATAAAGAATATTAAAATTAATGAAAATTAATTTAATATTTAAAGTGTTACATATATTTTTTCCTAAAGACCTAGCTGCGGCGTTAGCCAGCAACTCTACCTACTCCACATATAATTTTTAAAATATTTCAATAAATAAATTATTTTTCAAAGTTTTTTTATATATAATCTTCAAAATATTTTAATAATGATTTTTTTTTTTACAAAATCTCTTCCATTTCAGCTCATCGCACACCCTCATTGCTAACATTTTTACAAGCATAACTGTTTACCTACAACCTATATACATATATAAACATATATTCTAGCAAATATAGAACTCTCGCTAACCAGTTTTCTCTTCTAGGTTTCTGCTGGCTGCCGACGGTTAGTGGAGTGCCATACAGTGCCCAAACAAAGCAGCGTTTGCTAAGAAACCCTGAAAGAACTTTGAATTTTATTAATTATTTATAATTTAACGAATAGCAACAAAGAACACAACAATAAAAGCAATAATTTTGGTGGCGCTATGTTAAAAAAGAACGTAGATGACAACTAAAGCTAGCTAACAAGCAGCGCGCCGCAGAATTTCGTATAAAATTATTTGACATACATACATGTTTATATTATATGTATATACATACATACACGTATATGCATAATATATGTATGCATTGAGATTTATAGCTTAGTTTATATTTGTAATTCTTTTAATTTAATAAGTGAAAAAAAATATTAAGTTGTAAATTGTTTATATTTTATATATTATTGTATACTTTACATAATGTTATTTATACATACATATATCTGTGTATATTAAGTACTCACATCTTTTATATTTGCCAGTTTAGCTAGTTTTGCTTGTGATTTTGCGTTCACACACGTTTTCTATATAATTGTATGGTTTTATATAATGTAATATATAATAAATTGAATTTAATTAGTTTAAATATACCCGAATTATAAAGTACTTTTAAATGCATGCGTAAACTTATACAATATTTTACATAAGGTTTTTCATATGAAGAGTGGTGTTTTTATATAAAGAGTAATTTTTTATAAAAAAAAAAATAATTTTTTTATATAAATAATTTTTTACATAAATAATATATATTTTTTTACATAAAGAATGAAAAACAAAATTTTTTATGTGAAAAAATTTGTGTTGACCACTTTTTAAGCAACACTGTACGCATATATGCGCAACTCTTATGTATAAATATGTATAATACATTAGAAATGTATATGTATGTGTGCAGTGTTGGCATGTAAAAGTAGTGTTATACTACCAAGTGTGATTTAAAATATTTTTTTAAAAATAAGTTAAAGCACAGCCTAGTCAAATCGCAAGTTATAAGTCAAATGGTCATCTTGCTGTTGCACATACATGTTTGTATGTATGTGCATGCGATTTTACATTATTTCTAGTTACCAAAAATAGTTGTGCAAATTTCCATAAACTATGAATTTATATCATAGCTATTTGTTTGGAAAATTTGTGCTACACACATATTTTAAACTAATAACTATACACATTATATAAGCAAGCATATAAACAATGCAACGCATACATATAAAAACGTATACAAGTAACTGTTATTTTAATATTAACAAATTGTAACTAACTCTCTTACATTAAATTTGCAACATGCAGCGTGCGAGTTAGCAAATGCTTTACTGCTGTGTGGCAGCTCCTTTTTTATGCAAACAAATTACATATATAATATAATTACATAATGATTAAAAATAATAATGATAATAAAAAGCACAACACATAGTTTTAATGAATGTTGTTATTAACCAATATGTGCGTACAAATTTATACAGTCTTTTAAACAAAATATTTGAATAAAAATCTGTTTTACTCTATTGCTAGAGTATAAAAATGTATCAATTATTAAAAATAAATTATTAAACAAAAAGTATAAATTATTAAAAATGAAGTATTGAAATAAAAAAATACAAATTATTAAAAAAAATTATAAAATAATAAAAAAAAAAATTTAAATATAAATTATTATATAAAAATAGAAAAAAATATTTAAAAAAATATACTACTTAGTAAATAATATTTAAATAAAAAAGTATAAAATTTCTAAAAAAAAATTAAATTATTTCAACTTTTTTACTTTTTGAAATATTTTAATAAAATATAAGTATATTTTAATCAAAATATATTTTACTATTTACAAAATGTTGCTAGAGTATTAAAAAATTTAACAATCATTAAAAAAATTATAAATTATTAAAATTAATTTCAATAAAAAAAATACAAAATATTAAATTAAAACGATAAATATAAATTTAAAAAAAACATAAATTATTTTAATAAAAATATAAATTATTAAAAAACAAAATTAAGTAATTTTAATTTATGATGCTGTGATTGCAAAAATCAAATAAATTCAGCTTAAAAAATAGAATTTTAAACATTATTCTATAATATATGTACCTATAAGTATGCACAGCTCTTTTGATGGAAATATGTGTTTATAAAAAAAATTTTACAAATTCAAAAAAAAACATTAACAATTTTGAAATTATTTAAGATAATATACATGTTTCAATATAAAAAATATTAATTATTTAAAATTAAAAAAATATATATTTAAATAAAGAAATTATTATTATGATTATTAAAAAAATTATCACAAAATATAAATTATTAAAAAATAGAATAAATAATAATAATATAAAAAATATTAATTATATAAAACTAAAAAATGTATTTCAACATATATAAATTTATTATTATAGTTATTAAAGGAAATTAACAAAAAGTATAAATTATTAAAAAATAAAATAAATATAACAATATAAAAAGTATTATTTATATAAAATTAAAAAATATATATTTTAACAAATATAAATTTATTATTATAATTATAAATTACTAAAAAAAATTAAATAATAATCTAAAAAAATAATTAACCTATCATCTATATCACGTGCGCAAATTTCCATAAACAAGTAAAAAGAAAAATATCAATGTAAACTTTGTTACATAGTACGAGTAATATATAAATAATATATTTGCAGTATGGAAATTTGTGCAACGTTCGACAACAATTATATTTTTTTATTACAAAACGCATAGTTTTCTCCTAAATTCAGGCTTAAATTCGCACAGTTCACATAAGCAAACACACTAATACACACGTACATGCGGACGCACACACATAAAACGAAAAAATAAAAAATATATTAAAAAAATCATACCAACCGATTTGGAAACATTTTCAAGTAACAAAGCAATTAGCAAAATTCAAAAGCAGCCCATCATCATCTTGCCTAAGCGTGTTTGCATATCATCAACACCTTGTCAACACCACTACCACCACAACCACCACCACCACCACCACATTCGTCACCTATGTATGTATGTATGTTTGTATTTACTCATATTATGCCAGTCAGTGATTTAAAAAAACAACAAAAATATTGAAAAAAACATAATAAGCGAAGTGTATGCAAACACAAAAAAAAAGAAAAATCGAGAATGAAAAAAAAAAAATAATTTTAATTTTTCATTTTCTTTATTAAACTGTTTTGACAGTTGCGAAATGCAGTATTTAACATATATTTCTACATATATAATACATTGGTGTTTTAAATAACATTATATATATGTATGTATATTATTTGTAAGACTCCTTCCAATTGAATTCAAGCATAAAATGAATTATTTTTTAACCAAAGTGACTGCTATTTCCTTTCGAGACTAAACTATTTACAAATGTATTTTTAGAAATTTTTTACTTTTACCCACTAAATAGCAAAAAAAACTAATTTAATTTTTCTCTTTTATTACCTCTCTTTTTCAATGGTGACTCCGTTGCATGCCACACGCTGTACGCTCCACAACAACCCATAAATTACGTGCGCGGTCCACCAGATAAAGTCAATGTCGCGAGCGTATTCGCTGCCGCCGGCACACATCTGCGGTCCAACTTGCGCGTGAAAGCCAGTCCGCCCAGCAGTCGTGTCTGCACGCCGGTCATAAAGTACGAACCGACGTCCACAGCCGATGACAATGAGCATGAGGGCGATTTGGCCGGTGTGCCTAGCCTTGGTTTGGTCACGCAAAGCGGTGCGATTACAGTTGGCATCACTGGTGATGGCAGCGCCGCATTGCCCGGTGACTGTACCGACGACGAGCAACCATGTGATCTACGCTTGAGCGCTTTCCCGATGAATCTGGTGTCGATGGCGATACAACGGGCTGCACTACAATCCACCCACCTCTCGTCGCTGATGAACTTCCCGCATCCGCACGCCAGCGCACATGCACAATTGACGACGCAAGCAACCGGACAACCGCGTGCACTATCACCAACACGCCGTTACAGCATCAGCACTAGTACCGCTACGGGTAATAATGCAACAGGCATTGTTGCGGGTGTAGTGCCTTCAAATAGAGCCAACACGCCACCGCTTACGGGTGGTGGCGTTGGTGTTGTTGTTGTTGGTGGTGGTGGTGGTAACATCAACACTGTGCCGCTAACTACGGGTACTAGTGCGCCTAGCGCCACCTCAGGCGGTCCATCTACCTCGGCAGCGGCGGCGGCAGCAGCAGCAGCAGCGGCAGCGGCCGGCAACACCGCACTCATAGCAGGCAGCAGTTGTGGTGATGAGGCCGGTGGCGTATTGAGCAATAGCGGTGCTGCTGCTAGTAGTCACATGGCGGCCATTGCATCCGGTACCGGTGGTGGTGGTGGTGGTGGCGGCACCTTCGGTGGCGCCTACACATGCGAACGTTGTGGGAATTCGTATGCACGACCGCACAGTCTAAATCGGCATATGCGTTTCGAGTGTGGCGTCGAGCCAAAATTCGAATGTCCGATTTGTCACAAGAAGTCAAAGCATAAACATAATCTCGTTCTGCACATGCGCACACATCAACATCGATGATATAATCAGCCGTCACGATATACGCAATGACCACCGATACTCCGCCAACGCATACTACGACTACATACTGGAGAATTTAGCCAAATTAGCAGCAACAAAAACAACAACAACAACGACAATTGGTGCAACAGCAGCGGCAACAACAACAATCAACAGTATGGATTCATCACAATTGCAAAGAATATTTTTTATATGTTGCTATGAGCAGCGTGCGCACTCACACATGCACAGGCGCATGCGCATGCGCACAACCACCCACTTCGCCACGTTGAGTTCGACGCTTTCCTTTGCTATTCGCATATAAATCTGCCTACAGACACACACATGAAACGCATATAGAGCAGAGCACATTCCAACGCATAAGTATGAAATTGTTGAAATCGTTTTTATTTTAGCGAAGCACGCACGCCGTTACAGTGGTAAATACATGCATATATAAATAGTGATCAATTAAGTTAAAAGTGTGATAGATTGAGGGTTAGGTTGCGTTAAAGATGTTGATGACAACACAAAAAACACACACATACATATACACAAAACACCTTTACACTCACACACACACACACACAGAGAGACATACATGCAGATGTGTAGGAGTGCAATTTGATGAAGGGAGTTCTCCAAGCAAGCAACACACACATTAACTAATTAGCACGAATGTGATTTAATTCTTTTAAACATAAAGAAGTCTTATAATTTTCCAAATGATCTTGAGAACTTAGTCGTTTTTTTATTTACATTCATTTATTTTTACAATTTTAACTATAGCTTAAAAGTATACTTTTATACGAACATATAAATATATATATATTATAAAACTAATATTCTCTACAACAGTATGTAGACATGCACACATACATACATACATACTTATATAAGTAAAAAAATGTATATTAAGTAAAGCCTGTATGTCTGTATGTATGATTAGAAGTGAGAGAATATTAAACAATTATTGTAAATGTAATTGTATATGTAGTTTTACAAAAACAAAAACAAAAAATAATATGCAAACAGTCAGCATATTTGAATACTTGTTGCATATACATATATAAATATTTTGGCTGTTACCGTTATGGCCGCCACATTACAGCACAACTAAGCATGTATGTAAGTGGCAGCCAAAATTGGAGGAGGAGGAGACACAAGAAGTGATATTTGAAGCACAAAGTGATATGGACAGTGGTATATGGAGTACATAAGTAGTTATGTAGAACGTATAAGTTGCGATGGTATTAGGGGACTTTGTTAAAATGGAGTAAAAAATAACAAAAATGTAAAAATAAAAATAAAAGTAAAAATAAAAGCGAAAAAAGCTTGGACTTGAGAGGAGCAATTGTATGTTGACAGGAGAGAAAAGCAAAAATTAAACAAGAGAGAGGAAAGAGGAAGAGGAAAGTAAGATAGAAAATTAAAACGAAAAGATGAAAACTAAAAATAAAAGCGACAAAAGCTTAGACCTGAGAGAAGCATTTGTATGTTGATACGAGAGAAGCAAAAATAAAACGTGAGAGAGAAAAGGAAGTAAGATAGTAAATTGAAACGAGAAGGTAAAAAGAAAAGATAAACGGAAATAATAAAAATAAAACATAAAAATAATAATTAGAAAGTAAACATAAAAAATAATAAAAAGAAAAGTTAAAAATAATAATTAGATAAAAAAACAATCAAGAAAGCAAGCAAGCAAGCGAAAAGAGAGTGCAGCGCGCGCAAAAGTGTGAAAAGAGCGAAAGTGTAGCGAAAATCAGTAAACATACAAAAGTAATAGTAAATAATTAATAATGATCTCAGTTATTTAAAATTACGAAAAAGTAAAAGAAAACAAAAACAAAAAGAAAATGTAAAAAAAAAATTAAGAAAACTAAGACGCATTTCAAAACAAAAAAACGACGATAACGACATTCACATTGTTGCATATTTATATAACAAAAAAAATTTTGTACTAATATTTTGTGAAAAAAAAACACATTATGATAAATTAGTGAGCATACATACATACATACACACACATGTATGATGAACAAAAAAAGAACACACAACAAATAAGATTTCAAGCAAAATTTTACAATTTTACGTTTCCAAAGTAGTTAAAGCGATTTGCTGTCGTAAATTATGCAGTTACAATATAACGGTAATGTTTTTTTTAACAATTTTTACTTGTTTGTTTGCACAATCATACACACGTGATAGCCGTATATCGACGAGAGAGACTGCAACTTTTAACATTTTTCGAGTTGTCCAACACAATGGAATGGTTTTTTGTGGTTAGGAATGCATAAACAGGCATGTAACGGTAAATGTATGTATGTATATAGTGGTAGATTTGTTAAAGTAATGATTTTTGCTATATAATATGCATATGCATACTTATATATAAGCTTTTTTTATATACCACGGCGCACGCTTGTTTTTGTAGTGCGTTTATTTGCTGTTGTTAGTGTAAAATATGCAGTGCAGCCTATATAACAACACTCTTCTGATGTTTTTCAAGCACGCAAAATGCATGTTTGAAAATCGCGCAGCCTGCAAAAACCGAGAAAAATGCAATCAAATTTCATAAAGTTTTTACTATTATATACATATATACATGTATACACTTAAATTTCTGTTTAAGCTTAAGTTAAATTGACAAGTGTGTCAGCAAGCCGGCAAAACAGTTCTTCTTACCCCCGCCCCCCTTTGTATGGTTTTGTAGCATAGGTTTCAATACATACATACATATATACATATGTATGCGCGTATATGTAGTCAACTATGTGCAATAAGTTAGTCAAACGATTTTATTTATATAGGTGTATACATACAGATATGTATTTGCAATTATTAGTCATTTGTGTAAAAAAGTTTTGGAATTATGGAGTACACAAAAATGCACAGTTAAAAATACAGTTAACTGAAGAGTTAAAATAATTGTGATCTGCGTTTGAAAAACGACTAAATAATTATTTAAAACAACAAAATATATATAAATATATATAAATCTATGTTAAGAGTATGTCTAAAGCATAGAGCTCTAAACTTTAGATACACTTATGAAAAACAAAAACAAAAAGAAAAATGTGAAAATACAGTTCTTAGCTAACAATGTCTAACAATGAATTCGAAAAATTGATAAATCTTATGTGATATTTATTAACGTAAAACACTCAATAAAATTGAGATGAGCTTGTCTGGCAACATCAACACGTCAATTGTGCAATGGTTTAACGGCATATAACGGTAGTGCTTGAAAAAGCATTAAATAACCGTTAGGGCGTCTTTCGAAGCTCTCCAAAATGCTGGCCATTTGCAATTGACTTTCAAAATTTATGTCTCAATTTCTAAATGTATGCAATGAGGAAGAAGTAGAATTAAATGAAATGAAGATAAGCAAAAACTAGTCATTAGTGCTGAGCGTTGAGTGAGGAGTTAGTGTCGCTTGAGAAGTAACGATTTGTGCATAGGTATTTTTCTGTAATAAATTTTAATTTTTTTTTCTTAATTGTAAGTCGTTAGTTACGTATAGCGGTACATTAGTTGCACTTGCATAAAATTCACTGTCATTCATTGGCAAATTCTTTTTAACTTTTTCCAAGTGGAAAACAGATGCTCATGCCGGGTCCCATCAGCGCTTTAAGTATAAAATTTAATTTGCGCAAGTGCTTTATGTTTTATGCAACTGTATGGACCTTAGAAAAAAATTCAAGTTGGATCTCTAATGTGTAAATCTAAAAAAAAAACTAGTTATTGTCACGTCGTTTGGTAGCATTCCTTAAAAGTATACGGTTTATAAACATATATATTGTGATTCACTAAAGGCACAACAGGCACCGGAAATGGAAATAGCAGTAAACATTGTGTATGTAAAAATTATTAGGCAACATAAAAATGTAGCAAATGGAAAATTGAAAAGTAACTTAGTAAATTATTTGTTAAATATTACGAAAATCCGCATATGTATATACATATGTACATATATTGAGCTTAAAATGAAAAAAATTAGCAACAAATTTAATTGCGTACTTAACACATACTACAAGTTGGCTGGCAATGAACAAGAAGTGTTTGTTGTATCTTGCAGTTGTCGGTAGAGTATATACACACATACATATATACAATACATATAAACTTGTAAATGTTTACAGACATCATAAAAATACAGCATAACCCTAAAAATATGTTAGCATACAGTTTAGGGTTTTCGATTTTTTTCAATATAAAATAATTTAAAAAATATATTAATGCACAAAACTTTTATAATTTTGAAAAATATGCGGTTTAAACATATTTAATTAATGTTTATTAAGATTTTTGAAAAAATGCAGCTGAGCGCTTTCAAAATTTTGTTCGAAATTTAACAAAATTATTTCAGAATCATAATCTTAGGTTTCAAAATATTAAAAAATATTCTTTTCATCACTAAAATATAATTTTTATTGAAATATAACATAATATTTTCAAAATGCTAATTTTGAGTTTCAAAATATTCTTTCCACCACTCTTTGTATTTTTTGAAGTTATAAAAAGATTAATAAAGTAATAAACATTTAAATTTTTTTAAAATATATTTATCGATATCTTGTATATATGCATATTTTACATTTTCTAAATAAAAAATAACTTGAAATCATACAGTTTGCAGTAAAATTTGGTGAATACAGTTTTTTAAACTAAAAGTTTTTTGTTTTTTAATTATTTTTTTTTCTTTAAAATTTATGTTGCTTTCAAAACACCTAAAATTTAAGTTTCAAAATATTTTCTTATTCGCTTACTGGTTTTTGAGATAAAAAAAAACATATTGTTAAAATATAAATGAAAAAAGTATTCAAAAGTAGATATTTTTTACATAATTATTGATAAATCATGATTCAGAAATCAATTCCTTGTTAAAAATTATAATTTGTCTCAAAAATTTTTACCACGAAGTTTGTAACATCCTGTAGGAAATGTCGGAGACCATATAAAATATATATATAAATTATAAGTATGATGTTGTGAGTCGATTTAGCCATATCCGTCTGTCTGTCGGTCCATGCGTCTGTCCGTTCTGTCTGTAAATACGCGTGACTAGCCTCAGTTTTTGAGATAACGAGCTGAAATTTTGCACACGTTCTTTTTGTACAAGAAGCTGCTCATTTGTCGGAACCGCTGATATCGGACCACTATATATTCATATATGAACTGACCGATCGGAATCAAGTTTTTGTATGGGAAAATTTTTATTTCCACCCGAAAATCGGCACAAATTATTGTTTAAGGCAATAGTACCGTCTCCGAAGAACGAAGAAATTGTATAGATCGGATCACTAAAATGTTTGTATGGAAAGTTATATTTTTGAAGGATGTTATAGCTATGGTGCAACCGAATTTAATATTTTTTTTTACTTTAACAAACGATTCTTTGCATTCTTTTTCCGCTCAACTAATTTACATCTTTTTTTTGGTGAACAAAATTATAAATATCAGTTGCTTTTAAATTTGAAAAATTTTATTTTTTAAGTAAAAAATTTAATTTTTACATTAAAAAAACTTTTAAAATTAAAAGCAACCGATATTTATATTTTTTTCATTTTTACATTCGCAAAAAATTTTTAAAATTTAAAAACCAATTTTTAAAATTAAAAAAATATATATGTATATTTTATTATTTGATAAAAAATATATATGTATATCGCTTACAGTAAAGATTAAAAAAAAACAACACATGTAGTTTGTCCTAAAAATATTTTTTTATTACTGTTAAATTTTTTGAGTTTTTTTGTAAAAAATATATGTAAATATGCGTATATGATATATCGATAAAATTAAACAAATAGTCAAAAAAAAATATTGAAACTGGCGAATGCAACGAACGAGTTGACACTGTCTGTCTGTATGTATGTATATTTTTGTTTAATAAAAATAAAATATATGTATATGTATGTATGTATGTAATTGTGCGTTATGCAATCGTATTGGTATGTGATATAAAAATAAAATATTAGTTAAACGTTTTTCACTTCAACATAAATATATAAAAGTCCATTTGAATGAGAAACATTTATTGTGTTGACTAGCGACTGATGTACCCCTGTTTCCACTCGTCCTCTTTATTTTCATTAATGAGCTCACAAAGCAAAACGCAAATCAGCAACAACAAAAAGTCATGCGAAATTTAGCAGTATATACGAATTTGAGCACACACACACACACAGACACATAAATCTACGCGTATATGCTTAAGTTTATGCAAAAACAATTGTGATAATAAACGAATAACTAAATTTTGTAGCTTTCCTTCGGCCGTGGGGACTAATGAAATTTTAAAGTAGTAACAAAATTACCTGTTTGGAAAAAAGTGCAAGAAAAAAGTATAAATTTAAAATTATTTAATTAAAACTAAAAAATTTAAATAGAAAAAAAAAATTATATAAGAGAAAAGTGCATATTTACTAAAATTTTACGAAGGTTACTTAACGCATAATCGAGAAAAAGTGAAAATGTGAAAAATTAGAAACAAAAAAACTATAATTTGGTCAGTATTTCAGATAAGATGTTATTTTGTAAAATTTTTTTTTGTAATTTTTTGTGTTATTTTTTGGTTTATTTTATGTAATTGTATGAGAACTGTTGTTAAAGGCAATTGAAGGTAGCACCTACATTTATATATATTAAAAAAAAATATTATATCTTTAAAAAAGTAATATTTAAAAAATTATATATTATAAAAAAATGATATATTTTAAAAAAATTTGCTTGATCAATTATAAACTTTTGTTATAATAAATAGTTTTGATAAATAACTAGTCAAATATATAAATAAATAATACATTGTTAGTAACAACTCATCTCATGCTGCATTTTCCACACCGCCCTCCACTTACCCTTCACTATATACTAAAACATATTATATATTAATTATTAATTTTTTTTATAATTATAATTAAAATTAAAATTTATTTTCCACACATTTAATTTAATGCTAAATAGTTAACTTAAGTTCTTAAGCAAATGTTGCTCTTTAAGGTTGTGGTCTTTTCGTTTGTTTTAATTTAAATTTTTGATTTATTTTATTTTTTTAATTTTTGCTATTAATAGTAATTATTTTAAGCGTGTTTTACTTGCTTATTGTATAACAAAAAATATATACATACAATATATATAATGTAAATAAATATTTAAGTTGTGTCCTTTGCAGCGTTTCTTACTTTGCTGGTCTTTTGTCAGTCAAATAACTAATAGTTTTGTTGTAAAGAATTTTTTTAATTAACTTTGTGCAATCTTTTTTTTTTTTAATAATTAATAAATATATGTACATACATACAAGCATATAACGAGCATCACATAGCGCTGTTGAAAATTTTCTTTTATATATGTAAAATATATAATCATAAACTATTTATATACATAAGCTATAAGCCTATGTAAAACAAAAACAACAGAAATTGTAGTCAAAACCGTTATAACAGCATATTAGTTAAGTGCAAACTGTGCAATAACGCGAATATCTATGTGATAATCTAAAACTATTTGTATTTTTTGCAAAATACAACAAATACTAAAGTCCAAGTTATATAACATAACCACTATTGCTATATAAGCGCATATATACTAAATACATACAAACATGTACGTAAGTTAGTCGAAACTTTTTAAATGATTTTCTTTTTTTTATAGCAAGTGTTGTTAAAGTTTATTATAGCAAAGCAAAAAAAATTCTAACAGCACAAATTTAACAAACTAATAGTAGAAAACGCATATGTACACCGTTATCTATGCATATGTATATGCTTTCGTATGCGAACACGCGCCAGCTAAAGTCATTCAAGCAAAACTACTGAATTTTGCCGATTTATTTCACCATAATAGTAGATAAATGCAAATATATTTTCAAATATACACACACACATACAATATTAAATATAGAAAAAATAAAAATAAATTAAATAATTATAGCGAAAATTTAGTTGGCAGACAAAATTTCGATGATTAGCAAAAATGAAATGAACAACACACAATTTGAGTGAAAAGCAAGTCAAAAAAATAAAATGAAATAAAATAAACCGTAAATAAACAGTATATTATAGGAAAAAAAGTAATGTTGTATTTTATATTTTATGCATAACACATTTACTGTATGTCGATATGTAAGCAGCGCGACGCACATGCATAAACGCACATACATATGTAAAGGCATACATATCGTCACCTCAAATGCAAAATAACGAACGAAAAACGAATTGAAACAAAATTTGAGTTTTGGTTATAAAATGGTTATATTATTGGTTATATATTAGTTGTCATACACTCATATTGAAACAAAATTCGAGTTTTGGTTGTAAAATGGTTATTTGTTGGTATATATAATATCTGACAACGATTTTCAATTTTTATTTTACGTTGTTTTGCATTTTAGGTGATCATATACGTATGTATGTATTTATAATGGATGTACGTATTTTGCATGTGTGTGCGTGCGCCTGCGTTTACTTTAAAAGTTACAACTTTTTGTTTTGCAATAACATATTTAACCAAATGAGCTGTGAATATAACATAGTGAAATAAGCAAACGAATTAAACAAAAACAAAAAAATCCTAGCATTAAATGAAAAAAAAATAACTTATGTGATTACACGTATGTGATTGTAATGGAAACTAGAAATTTCACATAAATTTAAATTTAAATAATTATAAAAAATATGTATGTATTTGTAATTAGGGATGTACGAAAAATACAGCAGCACTTACATACACATATAAAAAGATATGTATGTGTGAAGCGACACATATACAATATATATACTAAATATCGGCTGATGCAATCGAATAGCGTATTTTTTTTACAAGTACGATGTAAATTTTGGTGATGCTTAAATACACTTATGTGCAAAATAATTGCCACAACTTTGTGTGTGTGTCTTCGTTAAGTAAAATTGTCAATATTTTGAAGCGCCGCACAATTCAGCTACCAACAAGCAACATTTCTAGCTACACGCAAACACACATACATACATACATATTTAAAAAAAAAGAAAAAATAAAACAGTAATAAATAGTTAAAGTAACAGTCGCTTATTTACATATACTATATTTATGTATGCATTTGTGTAATTGTTAGTTGGACACACAGGCAACATTTATTAAGTTTGTTAAGTCTTTAATTGCATAATGTACGCATGCATGGCGCATAGTTTAATAAAAAGAAAATGAAATAAAAATTATAATAAAAGTGAAAAAAAACGAAAACTTTTTGCATAGTTGTAATGGCCCACCCTTGTGAAGAAATGCCTTTTGAAAACTGTGAAATTGCGATGTGCAAGAATTTACACACACAAAAAAAAACAACATAATTTAATTAAAAAACCAATAACAACAAATGTTGCACATAAACGAATTGTTAACTGTCTTAAGTAGCTGTTGTTGTTAATTAAATGCATTATGCAAAGCCGAAAATGCAAACTAAATGAAGAAAAATTACAATAATTGACTGTCTATTTGGTGCAAAAACAGCAAACAACAACAAATTTTACACTTGTATGAATTATTTAGATAAAACATAAATCTATGCAAAAGCAGTAAACACAAAAACAACAAATAAACCGTTCCAAAGTTGCTTGCACTAAAGCAGTACCGATAAATTCAAAGTAATTTAAATAAAAAAAAATATAAAAAATAAAATAAAAATTACAAAAAATATTAATAGAAAATTATTGAAAATGTGAAAATTTCGAAAAATACAAACGACAGCGTGTAAAACACAAAACTACACTGTAATACAAAATTATTAAAATATATAAAAATAAAATTTATATTCTATTGTTAGTAGCCGCTGAAACGAAAGTAACTATCTAAAGAGTATGCCTACTTAAAACAACAACAACAACAACAAAACGAATAAATATAAAAAATGCAAAAATGTTTAATGAGTTTTATTTTGAACTATTTTTTAACAGAAAACAACAAAAGCAAACGAAAAATGGTTGGAAAGTAAGCACGCAATGCATATACATACATATAAAAGTACTTATATATTTTTGTATAGAACAAAAACATATGCATATATCTACAAAAACAACTAATGAATTTTGCTCTCTTTTGCAGCCAGCCTCTATACAAACACAAATTGCAATTTTTCGAAAATTTTTAAAACTTTAACTAATTGTTGTTTCTTTTCTTTTAGGTGCTTGGCTCACAACTACGAAGCGTTCTCCATGCACGGCGGTGGCGTAGAGCACACAGCTTGCCTTACTAGATATGCATATATCTACATATATATTGTACATGTGTATGTAGCTTTGTATATGCATAAATGAGTAAATGTGTGTAATGGCCGTTTGAAAAAAGCAAACACAAAAGGCAAGCGAAGCAAGCAATTGTTGTTATTAACTAGTATTGTTGCCTGAGAAAGCCTTTAGCATACTAATGAAATATACATACATAAACTTACTTACTTTACTTATGAATTGTTATAATTAATGCTAATAAATTATTGACTTGAAAGAACAAATTAACCAAATATCCATTTATATTCAAATGAACACCGCAAAATGCAAAAAAAAAAAACTTAGAAATATAATAATAAAAATAAACACACACCCACAAATACAATTAGTGCATTATTTATTGCATATTTAATTAATGCTATTAACACATATCCAATGCAATGTTGTCGGCTGTTATTAAAATGCCAAGAATATAAAACACGCTTGAGTGCATTTCTTTCACATAAGTGTTGGTGTAGTTATGTATACCCGTATGTACATATGTATGTACGTATGAATATTTGTTTTATACTTTAAATTATTCTTAAAACTAGCAATTATTTGCATTAATTTTTATTAAAAAAATATTTGAAATTTGTAGTTTTGTAATTATTAAACTAAATAAATATTTTTTTATTTATGAATTTAAAATTAATAAGTAAATATAAAATTTATTTAAAACATTTTTTATTTCTAAAAATTAATTCAACTTATGCACTACATAAGAAAAATTAAATAATTTAAATTTTTATAATTAAAAAATCATTAAATGATTTTATATGCTTTAATTAATTTTATTATTTTTACTGAAAATTAATTCAAAATATGTACTACATAAGAAAAATTCTATAATTCAAATTTAAGAAAAAAATAATATTAATAATATCAACATAACATTAATAATTAATTTAAATTTTTTTTACCAAAAATCAATATAAAATATTTAGTACTTATTAAATTAATAATTCTTATTAATTAATTTTTAGTTTATAAATAAAAAATCATTTAATTAGTTTAATAATTACTAAATATTTTAAATTGATTTTTAGTAAGAAAATAAATATAAAATTGATTTAAAAGAATTTCTACTAAAAATTAATTCAAAATATGCACCACATAAAAAAAAATTCAATAATTTAAATTTTTATAACTAAAAAAGGAAATCTTTTTCTAAAATCAGTTTTTATGTTCATTAATTAATTTTAAGAACTTTTAACTAAAAATTAATTCAGAAAATGTAGGAATTATTGGACTAACTGATTGTTTTGTATTTAATTATTTTAAATTTTTAGTAAAATATAAAATATATAAGTCAATAGGATATTAATTTTAAAATTATTTTATTACAATTAATATTTTAAATTTTTAATGAAATATAATAAGTTAATATGAAATAAATTTTTAAACAATTTTATTTTACCAATTTTATTAAAATAAATTTAAAGTATTCACTACCCTAAAGAAAATTTTAATAATATTTATATATTTGATACATCCATTGATATAAATTAATAAAATAATTTCTTGTTTACAAAAATTAATTCAATTAATGAGTAAAAAATTTAACTAGCTATAAAATACTGAATAAAAAATTGTTTTAATTTTTGTATATTAAAAAAAGTAATAATTAATTTTAGTAAAGAAAAGTATATCCATATTTTTTATTAACTTTTAAACACTAAATGCCAAAAATTCACTGCCTTTCAATAACTTTATATTTAACAATTTAATTTTGCATTAATTTAACATTAAATAAAAAAATAACTGAACACTTTTTTGCAAAATATACACTAGCTGAATATTTAAATATTTTAAATTTTAATAATAATAAAATTTTTTTTATATATAAAAATATAATTTTATATTTGTTAAAGTTTTCATTTAATTCCCTACTTAAATAATAAAAATTAGTAAAAGCATAATTAATAATATAATATTTAATACGTAATTCAGTGTTTTTTAATATTAAAACTCCAAAAGAATATAAAACACGCTTGAATACATTATGTTTCTTTTTTTTAAGTGTTTCTGTAGCAAAGAAAATATAATTAAAGCGAAAAAGTTATTATTTAATTTTTATTTCAATTTATTTATTTTTATTTAAGTGCACGTGATTATTTGCAGACACAATTTTTACACGCTTAAGCATATTTAGGCATCAAACATATAAACAAAGTACTCATCAACATCATCATTAGCCATTTAACTATTAAATACAACAAAAACTGGAAGATTTTCAACAGCAAAATGGTTTTGTAATGCCTCATCATGCATACATACAGACATATAAAGGTCATGCGTGACATAGATACATAAATCATATGTATATATATTGCACATTCATCACTCGCCCGTTACATAATCATCAACAGTACAAACGTTCATACATAATTGGTACATTTTTAAGCGTCAAAGCAAGCGACTCACATACATACAGTTATGGGTAATTAAATTGCATTGTAATGTTTAAGTTAATTTTTGTATTAAAAATGTTCATTGTTTTGCAACATAACCTTACTTAAACACACACATTTAATGAAACATAACCTCAAAACCTCCGTTATCACACACACACACCTTGATTCCCCCTAACCCTTTAAGTGTTTTTGTTTTTTGTTGAAATTAATATTTTTGTTGTTGTACCATTTAGAAGTATTTTATTTACATTTTATTTAAATTACAGTTATGTTCTTTATTAAAAATATATTTTTTTATTTCTTTTTCATTTGTTTTGTCTTATATTTTTTCTGTTGCCCGCCACATACAAACATACGTCAACACCACGCCAGACATGTATCCCATACTCGGCAGTCTCCTGGGCGTTGATACGAGCGTGAGCGCGTCTGGCGCCTCGTTGCCCGGCACCTCCGCCTCCCTCACGATACGCCGGCAGGAGCCGCCAGCGACTGATATATACGGTTATTTGAATAATAATAGCAGAGGTGTGGCGTCGCAGCTGCAGCGTGAGAACTTCATGCAGTGCAAGCATTGCAACCGTTATTATAAGACGCATCAGAAGCTGCAGGAGCATGTGCGCAAATACTGTCTGAAAAAGAAAAAGTACAAGTGCATTTCGTGTGAGTATCGGTCGCGACGCAAAGATCATGTGTTGCGTCATGCGAAGCGTAAGCATTGTGAGCTGTATGAGGCGCAACGTGACAACGAAGAGAGTCTCTATGAGATACGCACCGAAGAGGAGGGTGACGATCCAGCCCGCTATGAGGAGCATACGTTGGACTATGACGGTGTCTATGGTGAGGGCGACGGTGAGGTTGAGGGCATGCCGGTTAGCGCCTTACTCGATGTGGGACATTTTGGCTTCGGCCTGGGCAGCAGAGACCTGACCATTACCGCTGTGCCCATTTTGCAGGATAGTGATGAGGATGACGACGATAACTATGATGATGAAGATGATTGAGCGTATAAGTGTCGTTAAGAAGCAGGGAATATTAGTCAAATACATATTTTTTTTGAAAATATTTAGTGCAGTTTTAGGCGCTCATACTTATTTTGACGTGATTGTGGATTTGCAGTCTTTTAAGCTCTTGTTATTAATCTTATTAGTGTGCCACAAGTTCGTAAGTGCAAGTAATTCACGCGTATAGCAAGTAAGTACAGTGAAAACTCGATATAATGAATACTTTGAAGTAAAACTAACAATTTAACAAAAATGCAATAATACATCGTCGCCATGATTTCTACCCTTGTGATCATCTGAAAAAAATGCTGGATTTTTGTTTACTGCGAAGTTATTTCAAGGAGTTGCAAAATTGAAAAATATATTCATTAAATTGCGGGTACACATATTTAATTTTATTTTTTCATTTTTAATTGATTCATGAGATGATGAAATATATTAAGAATCAGGAATAAACTCCGCTACAAAAAAGTGGTTTCGAGCAAAACGCGTTTTAAGTTTAGTCCACAGCTCTAACCGATTTAGTTGCCACGACACAAAAAGGGCTATAAGTTCGGAAATAATTTGAATTTTGAAAAGTCCTTTTAGAGAGATGTTTTCTAATATCTAAGCTATCAAATTATGAAAAAATATATATTTCGTTTTCTTTAAATTTCTAGACTTTTTTAAATTATTTATTCAAAGTAAACAAAAATTTTTAATTTAATTTAGTTTTTACTATGTTTCAATTATTTTCAAAAATTTTTAAAATTTAAAATAAAAAGTAATAATTTAATAAAAAATAATAATAATTTAATAATTACCAATTATTTGGATTAATTTAAATTTAAAATGCAAATATGAATAATATTTAAAAATAATTTTAAAATTAATTTTTACAATACTTTTCAAATATTATTAAAATTTAAAAGAAATAAAAAAATACTTTAATAAAAAATTAATAATTTAATAATTCCCATTTATTTGGTTTAATTTAGATTAAAATGTGAACATAAAAACATTTTTGATATTGAATAATTTAATAATTAATAAATAAATATTAATAATTAATAAATATAAAATTAATTAGAAATATTTTTCTAAAATCTAATAAAAAATATTTAATAATTGTTGCTTAAACTAAAAAATACAGCGTAAATTTTATAATATTTAATATTGCAAGAGATTAATTAAAATTAAAAAAGTGAATATGAATAATATTTAATAATTAATGAATAAATATAAAATTAAATTGAAAATTATTCTTAATTAATTTTCGTCTATTTTTAAATTAATTTTTAATAGTTTATTATTTTAAAAATTAATGTTAAACTTCTGATGAAAAAAAAATACGTTATTAGGAAAAATTTTGGAAAAAGGCTTCAAAGGGTTGTAGTTTATGTTTTTATTGCAATATTATTTTTAATTAATTTTAATTTTTTACATTCGCTTTTTAATAACTTTTAAAAATTTAATATTAAAAAAAATAAAAACTTAATATAGTGCTTTAAAAACATGTCTGAACATTTACAAGTTTTTTTTCTCTTAAATCTCTATCTTAAAAAATCAAAAACATTCTCAAAATAAGTTCGCCATATCGAGGTTTCACTGTAAATACTTGCTGCAACTGTGGAGTGGCTAGGCATTAAATTCAAATGATGGTTAAGACTGCGCTCACAAATTATTAACGTACATATATTTAATTTAGTAATTATTTTACAATTATTCAAAAAGTCCAAAAACAATACCATGCATTTTTATGAACTGCGCTTCAAATACTGTTCACAGAAATTTTCAAATTTATACTTGAATTATAAGTAATGCTTTGTCGCCACTGATATATATTTGACATTTTGAAGTTCGTGTATAACCTCAAATTTCATATCAAATTTTTACAACCACTAAACATTTTGTGGTACTTTAAGAACTCAAAAATTGAGATTGAATAACTGCAAATTTTTAAAATTTTTTAAAACTTTTTATTTGCGCATATTTGTACAATATTGAAGCAAAGCTTATGGAAGCGAATACAAAGCGACGCTAAGCTTTTGCTCTCTTCGTACATATTTCGAATAAGTTCTACCGACAGTAAACTACATTTAACTTTAATTAAATTTTATAATTTTATTTTACAAAATATTAGTTTTAGAACATAAGCATATACATAAAAAACATATATACAAATATTTTATCGGTTCTGCTGATCGCTCAGGAATTTTAAGGCTCCAATTTATAATTTGTTAATATGAAATATAGGCTTGCAAGCATTCTATGTAAATATTTTTGTAATTTGCTATTCCTTACACTTCATTTTGCTTTTAAATGACATTTTGCTGCAGTGCAAGTGTATTCAACGTATTTACTTTGCAGAATTTTAAATTTATACTTATTTTGTCAAATCTCAATGAATCTTGCCATTTTTTTGCTAAACATTGTTTAACTGTTATTTATAGCCTTATAAAATGTATAGGTACACGTATGTATGTATAAATAAATATTTAATTATTTTTTTATGTGATAAGGCCACACTCGAAGTGTAATGTCAGGCAACTTGCCGCAAAATGTGCCCTGTGAAAACTAACCTAACAATTTTCGCGTGCAATTTTTAGACTGTTTGCTACATTTTTTTTTTTTTTTGGTTCTATGGATAATGAAAGTTACAGTAACTGTTGTTCCAATTTTTTTTTTAATTATTTGCTATATATAATAATATAATATTTTGTTGAAAGTATAATGAAAGTGAGAGTAATTATTTTATTATTTTGTTTTATTTTTTTATTTTATTTAATTATAATGAAAGTAACAGTAACTATTTTCTTTATTTTATAATTATTTTTTATTTTGTTTTATTTTTTCAATTTATTTAATTTTTTATTTATTTTTGGTTTTTTTGATTAAATAGTATCTCAATATTTATTTAATTTCAGTTAACCGAATTTCTTATAAATAATCTCAGAATGTACAGAACATAATTAGTTTGATCTTAATTTTAAATATTTCAGAATTTATGAAAACACCACCGAAATATTATTTTTTTTAACTATAAAAAAAATTCTATTTATTTATTTTTATTTTATTTAATTTTTTTTTCCTTTTTTTGTTAAATTTTTTATTTTTAATATTTATTTTTTTATAAAAACATATGACGACACTACAAAATATTACTTTTTTAAATACAAACGTATATTTTCTATTGTTTTTATTGGTTTAATTTTTTTGTTTAATATGTATTGTTTTATTTTTTATATGATATGTAAATGTATTCAATGCTGGAAAATTGTATATGCATCTAGGGCACAGTTTTTTTTTCTTTAAATTTTAAATATTTCAAAATTTATGTTTTTATAAACTAAAAAAATAACTATAATTTTGTTTATTATTTTTTTTTAATTTTTTTTTTTATCTTATATCTGACTATAAGTATTTTTGTATATTCCATTTCAGTTAAAAAATTTTATTAAAATATCGATTTTTCTCCTAATAAACTTTTTCATTTTAAATATTTCTAAATTTACCTTTTTATAAACTAAAAAATTTATAACAACACCAAAAAACATTAATTTTTAATATAATTAATTTTTTGTTATTTGTTTGGATTATTATTATTTTTATCTATTTTATTTATTTTTTTATCTAATATCTAACTAGATAAAATTTCAATATAAAATTGCTTAAAAATATCGATTTTGTTTCTAATAAAATGTGGAAAAAATATTTTTAATTTTAATTTTGAAGATTTCAATATTCATCTTTTTATAAAAAAGTTTTTTTTTTCATTTGCCAATTTCTGAATTGCCACAGCGGCTTAACATGCAGTTGTTAACCATAATTTATATTATTATTATTTTTATTTAAAAGAAAATTGCTACGAGTGCGTGATCCTTGCCACAGTTCTTTAATAACAAATAGTTCTCGTATAGGCCTGGGTTTAACTTAAGAAAATATTTATACAAGTTAGTTTATAAATAAAAATATTTTTGTTTTTTTATTTAAATACAGCGAAACACAAAATGTTGTCTCAACATAAGTATGTGTGGTTACTTTTTTAAGGTTTTGTGTATGTAAATGGTAAAACTAAATAAAATAAACTAACAAATCAAATAAAAAAAAATTGTCTTACAGTTGCAAACTTTTGTACTTATATACAATATAAAAAACAATTATGAAAATATGTGAAATAATAAGCATAAGTAAGAGTTTAATAAAAAGTGAGGTTAAACTGGAAAACCGAGCTCTACTAATTTTCCATCTTTGCAAGTCATTCAAATATTTTTCACAACATTTGCACATAGCTGCAAACGTATCACCCATTCATTATTTCCAAAAATTTAATGAGAACATTTATTTTGTTTTATGTAAATTTCAGGCACCTCCGATGGTTATTGGACAATCTTGGAGACAGTACCCTATTCGTTGCAGAACACCGCCACCAATGCGACCGGCACCATTTCCAGTGTGGCGAATACGCAGTTGCCGGTACATCAGCACCAAGCGCTGCACCACCAACCGGACGAGGGTAACTCCAGCGAGGCCAATCTACTGGCCGGTGCCACAGTTGTGGTCGAAATACCCACAGAAACGATGCGTAACGCCATTAAGTACACTATACCCGAGGCGGAACATCAACTGCTACACACCGCTGAGAGCACGCTAACCACCGCCGGTACCAAGCAGCGCATACACATTGTAAAGGATATGCGTTTAAATCCCACGGTGACGGTGGCACAACAAACCAATATCACAGCCACGCACGTGGAACAGTCGAATCGCCAGCAGAGCACACAACAGCACTTCACACTGAATGATTGCCTCAGCACGGGTGTGGTGGTGCAGCAACATCACCACCACCACCATCCGCAGCGGCAACAGACGACGCAGCAGCAGCAGACGGAATTCATAAAAATCGACACAATCCAAGAGAAGATGATGTTGCGCAACGTTATACAATATGATGCGGTGGACGGCTTGCCGGCGGACACATCGCAAGTCATTAGCGCATTGGTGGAGAGTGAGAAGCAGCAGCAGCAACAGCGCCAACAACAACAGCAGCAGCAACAGGAAGTGTTGCGCAACACGCGTGAGCTGGAGTTGTTGGACAAGGCCGCCATTGAGGCGGTCAGCGACACGGTGCTCAACGCCTTCGAGCAGCAGGAGGCGGAACAAATCGAGGAGCACAAATCGCAAAATCATGAGGCGCAGGACAAGCAGCTGTTGCCGCTTATGCATTGCCCAACAAAGATACTGGTGCCCAACGCCAACGAAGTTCAGCTGCAGTATGTTTGCAATTTGTGCGGCAAGTCGTACAAAATTAAGGGCTCCCTGAAGCGTCACAAGCGCTACGAGTGCGGTGTGGCGCCAACAGTCGCGTGTCAATTCTGTCCGCATAAGTGCAAATACAAGTCGGATTTGCGTAAGCATGTCTCGCAGAAGCATGCGGGGCAGAGTGGTGAAGATATGCTGTTGGACCAACGTTTAAGCAGCGAATAAAATGGCGGTTTCTAGTAGCATTTAAATTACTATTAAATGAGCACTTTTGAAGTAGCAAAATCTTAACGAATTAGTGCAAATGAATTTATATTTAGTATCCAGTTGAAAGCTGTAGTTTAACGGTTTATTTATTGTTGCGTTTAAGCGACACTTCCCAGAACACACACACTGGTGTTAAATTCCACCTTGGAGTATCGGACTCTTTCTCTTTTTTTTGATGAAAGTTTCAAAGTTTTTTGTTGATTATTTTTAATTAAATGTTTATATATTTTTTTAAATATTTTTTTAATATTATAAATGTTTTTGATGAGGCTTGGTATTTATTTTAAATATATTTTTTATTACAATTGCTACTTAGCATATTTGAAACTTGCCAACTTGAAAGTATGAGGCTCATATAATGCATTGAAAGTATTTTTGTTTGTATGCATTATTGATCAACAAAACATGCTGGTCATATTATATTGTCAAAAAATCTGCGACACTTGTGCTACATATGGTACATGACTGATCAACACGAGATTTTTAATTTATACCAATTTCTGGTATAATAAAATCCTTTTGATTACATGAAGCTTCTTTGTCCAGCTCGAGTTTAAATTTTCAACATTAATACTTTGGCTCCCAGTGTATTTCCGGTGATCACGACAAAAATCTACTTCCAGGTGCCAAGCAAAAAACTACATGTTGCGCTTTGGCCTAAGCGTGTATCACCAGAGATATCGTGGCGCCCGGGGCAGTTTTGTGTCGTGTTTACTAGTGAGAAAAGGGGAAACCAACGTGTTAAAATATTACAAATTTTTTTAACATTTCCTACTTAATTAAGTTTTATAAGTTTTTCATATATGAATATGAACTATAATGCCATTTGTGAACAAATTAAATGAAAAATGCAGAAAGTAATGGGAAAATACTTTGTGGTTGAATTTTTTTACGATTTTTATTATATTTTATTAAATGTAATTTTTATGAAAAGTCCTTTAAAAACTTAGTGTTAATTTTGCTAGTATTTATTAATTAACAGTATTCCAAAATATAAAAAACAAAATTTATATACAAATATTTTTTTAATTTTTAACTTAAATATTTTATAGTAAACTAATGTAGCTTTTCATAACATATACATATATATTAGTTATTATATTGAGTTTTCTTTTTTAATGAGAAAGAAGAACAATTAAGAGCTTAATTTTTATTATGAAATATTATTTATTTCTTTATTTTTAACATACATATTATCTTTTTTTAATATTAAAACATTTTAATATATAATATTAATAAATAAATAAATATATATGTTAAAAATGAAGAAATAAATAATATTTTGTAATAAAAATTAAGCTCTTAATTTTTAATATTCTTTAATTTTTACCGTAATTTTTTATAGTAATTGAATGAATCTTTTCATAAGAAATATTTAATTGTATTATAATGCTTTAGTTAATTATTATATTGAGTTTTCTTTCTTAAGATTATTATTAATTTTTTTTTCAATAATTGTTTATTTATTATAGAAATTTAAATTATATAGTATATTAAGTTGTACTATAATGCCACTAATTAATTGTTATATGCATTTATTTTTATTTTTTAAGATTATTATTACATCTTATATCGCATAATTTTATTGACAAAATATTTTTTTATTTTAATATTTTTTAATTTTTATTGTAATTTTTATAGTAAGTGTATGAAACTTTTCATAACACATATTAAAAGGAACTATAATGCTTTTATTTAATTATTATATAGATTAATTGTTTAAAGACGAAGAGCATAATTTTTTATTACAATTCCTTTAAATAACTGTATTATTTTTAAATTCTTACACTTCTCAAATATGCTACGCATACTACTAGTTCTTATTGACAGTAAATTTTAAAATTATAAATAATACTAAAAGTACAAATTAAAAAAAAATATATATATTTTTAATACAATTTTTTTTTTAATTTTTTTGTATTGACTATTTTTTATATTTTTTGCATTTTAACTACCATAAGTGTATAACTTTTATTAACAATTCTTCAAAATATTTATTTTCTTTAAAACAGTTTATTTAATTTTTTACAATTTTCAAACACCTGATAGTTCTTATTTAAATAATTAAATTCTTATTTAAAAATTTTTAAATTAAAAAATAAAAATATTTATGTTTTTAATACATTTTTTTAATTTTTGTGTATTGAATATTTTTCATAGTAATTAGGGGTTTCACATAGTCTCATAAAGCTATAAGTTACAGCGATCCGAAAACATAGCGTTCAGAGTTGTATTGACGTAAACTTATTTTAGTATGCAATCCAACAACAATTTTTTTAAACTGGTATAAAAATTTATGATTTTATGATTTTACGATGCTTTATGACAAATATATTTTTATTAAAAATTTTTCTAAACATAAAAAAAAATCGTTTAATGTAATATTTTTTTTTACAATTTTAACATTCAGCTTACTAGTATGGTTAATTTCTGTTATATATTTCTTATACTGTATTATCAAAATTGTTACTATTTTTTTTTTTTCTATATGTTTTGATTAATTATCCTTTGTTTTAAATTTATTTAGTTTAAATAACAGTATCTTAATCCATATTTTTGTGATTTATTCATTTATAAATTATATATGAATTAAAATTAAAACATTTTAATTCATTTTATAATTTTATTTTTATTATTATTTTATTTTTATTCGTTATTTTTTACTATCTTCCATATTTTACTTATATTTCGCCTTTGTCGCTCGAAATCCTTGTTTGTATTCACCAGTGGCTATTCTAACTATTGTAAATACTAATGTAAAAACTATTTATTATTGATTACTATTTAAGAATCTGTGTAATATGTAGACTGAAGTAGAACATATGTTTTAAAATAGACATATGAATTAATCGAAAACAACTTAACAAGCCAAAAAACTTAAAATTAAATATTTTAAACATTAATAATAATATTATTAATTAATAATAATATTTTAAATAAATGTACTGATGTGTGAGTATTGAACGTAAGCCTCTAAGCAGTTACCATTCCACAACAACAATAAGGCATCATAATTTCAATGTAAATAAAAAAAGAGAAACAGCAATATATTATAAAATACGATATTTGTATGTATGTGTATTTATAAGTAAGTGAAATTCATCAACAAATTCTGTGCTGTTTATTTGTCAACTATTTTTTTTAAGCTTGGTCAATATCGGCAACTATTGTCTTGTAAGACTTCAAAAGGCAGCGTTTTATGCATTTATTTAATTATATGTATTTATTGATTGAAGTGTAAAGAGGCATATTTTCTTCTACAAATACATATATAAAAAATCATTAGTATTATTAGACGAGTGTGATGTTCAAGCGGTTACAAAAATAAAAATAAAATTTAAACACATATGTACTATGTATGTAAAAGCGAGCTTTCTATTTAATGAACAGGGTGTGGAACGTAAATAATGTAAATATGTATGTGAATTACTTGTTGAAATGTGTAAACATAATTTATGAACGCAAAACTAATATTTGTCTCTCTTTTTTTAGGTATCAACACAAAACGAGTTGTGAGCTGAACTTTGTGTTTTTGCATTTGGAAATGAAACAAACATATGACTGCATATTTATTTATGGGCTGACTGAAATTAACACTTTACTTTAAGTATTATTTTGATATTTAAAAAAAATGGAAGAATGTTGTATTATTATTTTTGTTTGTATTGTAATAGACAGTTACTACAAGTTATACATACAAATATATTTACATTCATATGTTACTGCTACTTAGTGAACACATAATGGATTTTTATATGAGGGATTTTGGTAATTTTAGACTATTTTAGCTTGAAAAATATTTATATTTTATTTTACTATTTAGGTCTATGGTCATTAACATTGTACAGTAATATAAATACAAACAAAACAAAAGACTTTCGTGCTTTGAAGGTCAAAGCATTTCATTTATTGTCTTTCATTCTACAGTGCAGTACCTGTCTCTTAAATAGTTACACTTTCGAAAACTAATCTTTTTCTACTTATGTGACAGGAACTTAAAGCATAACTAGTTTCAGAATCGTTGTGTAGTTTTTTGTAAAATAAAATGCGCTTTTTTGATACTAAAAAAATATATATATAAAGTTACACCTTTTTGTTATATATGTATGTACATAGCAGTCACGTAATTGATCACTTTGAGGTTGCAACTAGGCTTACGGCTAAATAAAAATGTAATATTTATGGAATAGTTATTGACTTTTAATATTAAAGCTGACCGAAGAGCTTTTACTAACAAAAAGTTTTGGAACTATACATTTCTATTTGAAAAAGGATGTTTTGGTATTTGATTAAGTTGAATAAAGTCTCAATATTAGTATAATAATTATTGAATTTTTTATATTAATTTAAATCTAATTTAAATTTCGATCGAAAAGCTTTTAACCATAAAAAGTGTAGATATTAAAATTTATTATTATTATTAAAAATTGTGTTTTTGTGTTTAATTAATTGAATTGCAATAATTATAAAATAATTAATGAATTGGGATGTTAATGTTGACCGAAGAGCTTTTAAGCACAAGCAATCTATGATTTACCTGAAATAGTGGGCTTTTATGAAAATTCGTTTTGATTTGATGATTAGCTAGAATAAAATGTTTAAAATAAATATTAAAAAAGCTTTTAAGCACAAAAAGTTTAAGAATTGATAATTTTTAAATTAAAAATCTTGTTTCTGTATTTGATTAGGTTGAATAAAATTGCAATTGTTATAAAATAATTAATGAATTTGGGATGTTAATGTTGACCTAAAAGCTTTTAAGCACAAACAGTCTATGATTTACCAAAAATAGTGAGCTTTTATGAAAATTCGATTAGTTTAATGTAATTTCTTAAAAATCGGTGTATATAGACAGTTATATATTAAATACAAATATTTATTTACATTTTATGTATGTCATTTCAATATTTGTAATATAAAATATATTGTGTGCAAACTCTTCATTTTTTGCTTTCTTATTTTTCTACGCTGTCGCTCATTATTTTTTCAACGCAACTACATATTTAAATTTATAATTTTTTACTTTATATTTTTTCATACTTATGTAAATTATTTAAGCACATGCTTTTATATATGTATATATAAATTACTATATATATATGTACCATATTTGTACTTATAATTTTACCAACACTAAAAATTCAACAACTTTCTGCTATTTTCCAGACACCATCTCCTTGGACAGCATAACGATCACCACGAGTAAGTACAATTTGCGCCGCCAAACACGACGCGATTCGGCAAATCTCGGCAATGCAGCGACCAGTAAAAGCAAATTGACAACGGCGGCATTGGCTGAGCTACAACAACAGTCATGCCACACCAATTACGACAGCAGCAACAGCAGCAGCGGCGGCTCGCTCATAGACGCACAACAGAATGCATTGAAACCCGATTTGCATGTGGCCACTTCGTTAACCGCGGCGGCCGACGAACAAGGCATCGCCAACAACCCAACCGCGCTTATTGCACTACAACAATTGGCCTCCATTTCGTCGGTGCAATCGTTGGAGCGCATCATGCCGACTTTGCGTAAAAATCTACTCGTCAATACAGATAGTTTATATGCAAATCGGTCGGGCAAGTTGCCGCGACAAAGCTCGAAGCGGCTGTCGCAATTCGAGACCAATCGTTGTCCGCTCTGCTCGCGTGTTTATCGCTCGCAAGCTTTTCTCAATGAGCACATGCGCAAGGAGCATTCGGTTTTGATATAAGCCACCGATGATTTGCGCATACTACTACATACATATATACGTACTTTGCAATATATGTGCATACATACTTGCCGCGTGTTGACTAAATAAAACAGCTTTAATTAAGCCACTGAGCGTAACTTAAAATTAAAAATTAAATAAAATTATAATGCATTTTTGTTTTGGGGCCTGTGCGTAGACAGAAAGAAGCATAGACCAACATGCATACTCATATATTTTGTATTGTAGAACATTTTCGACAAAAATGCTAAGAATTATTTCAAGTGGTATGTTTTATTTCACACTTTAGCAGCGCCACAACAACTTACATATTTTTACATACATACACACATGGAAAGTAATGAAATATGCGTAACAGTGCCCTGTAAACAAAACAGAATGTTTCAACTATCAAATATATAACTGTACTATTATGTGTAAGCCAAATTTGTTACAATGGCAGATTGTTTAAGTTTCTTATGTTAATAATAAAACTTGAAAAAGTAAATTTTATAAAATTGTTGTGCGAGATTTATGTTATTAACGAGGCAGTAGATTGTTTAACGGTTGTTTTGGAAAATTTTATAGTATGCAGTCGTGAAAGCGCTGGCATCTGTTGAAGTTACATACATATACATACATATGTGTACATTTTTGCTGGTGTTTCATGTTTTTGTTGTTGTAGTCGTCTAATTAAGTAATATTTGTTCCGCAAGCTTTAGTTTATATATATATGTATATGTGTTATGTATAATTTGATTTCAAAATGAAATAATACTGCTGCCAAAAGTAAAGAAATATATATGTACATTCTAATAAATGCATATACATATGTATATACATTTGTACATACTTTATGTAAGCAGGGTTGTAATTTTTTTATAAAAAATATTTTTATTAAAAAATTTCAGATTTTTAATGCCATTTTCGGCGCGAAAAAATTTAAATAAAAAATAATAGTTTTATAATTATAAATTATTTGAAATGATAAACTTGGGATATTTATTTGGATTAAAATGGTTAATTTCTCTATCACAATTAATAAATAATAATGATAAATAAAAAATAATAATAATATTAAATTTATAACTATAAATAAATAATTTTAAATTACAAATTTGAATATTTTTTTGGGCTAAAAATATATTTTTAATATTTTAATCCGGTATTTTGGTTTAGCAATTTCAAAATAATTTTTAATAACGTTTTCCTGAATTACATAATAACATAATATATGTATATACCAATGCTAATCCAATTATTTTTTAACATAACCCTGCTTATAAATATGTTTATCTTGAACAAAAATGCGAAATAGAAGCAAATTAAAAGTAATACAACCTAAAATAAACTTTTATATACTAAACTATATATTTACGTACATACATACATATGTATGTATATGCATAGCATATATTAAATACCAACAACCAGTAGTTTGTAGCAAAAAATTAATGTATGTAAGTGCGCATAATTTTCAAAACTATAAACAAACTTACAAATTCTTTGCACGGAAATTGAAAATTCTGCAGGTTTTAAAAACAAGCACAATTAAATTTCGCTAAAAACAGTTATTTTTAATATTTTGGCCAATAATACATACAAAATAAAATGGAAAAATAAAAAATTTAAAAACGAAATTTTAATGAAAAACTGCAAATTTCTGTATAAGCCTATGCTTAAATGCATGCACAATGCTATTTGTACATATTTCTTTGTAGATACATACACTTTAAATATAAATACATACATACACACAACTTATGTACACACACAACTGCCTACGTAAGACTTTGAAAACTATTTTCCAGTTTGCCAAGTTTGTCTTTGGGCACATTAAACGTGCTGCCTCACCGTATACATAGCTACACTTATACGCTACATACATACGCACGTACTGCGATGCATACAAAAAGGATCAACAGTCGGTTTCTTAACTTTTGCCAACTGTGCTCATGTTGGAAAATCGTATCAAATACAACGAAAATCGTAGATACAGCCGTCACAGGAAGGCAGCAATTCCCAGAAATAGCTGCAATTGTTTTCCAAATATTCTAGTACCTACTAGCTGCCTACATCCAAACACAAATGTGCACTTTTGCTGCTGCATATGCATGTGTATGTGTGTGTGTATGTGTCGCCTGTGCTTGAAAACAACAAATTTGAAGGCGAAACGCTGCTTGCAAAGGCTTATTTGTACATTTGGAAAATGAACACACATATTCATGCATGTATGTAGGTGTATAGTTGCCTTGCAGTTTGGAAAACATGCCTCACTTTGCCGATCCTGCCGCATGAACACTTGCAACAGGCTTGCAAAGCGTTTTTCCTGCTTGCATTTCCATTTATTTAAACATATATGTATGTGTGCTTGTGTGTATGTATCTGTAGTAGTTGCAGGGTATATATGGCGCATGCTCAAACTTTCTCTCCTTCTCTTATGCTGGTGTCAAGGATAACTTCAGACCTAGATTTCGGTTTGTGTATACATGGAGAAATGTTTATATACATCTGTATGTATATATGTTTGCATACAACATGCATGCATATGCAGGTATTTGCGATAAAGTCAGGCGCAACAACAACAACAATACAACGGCAGCTGCTTGCAGCGGTGCAACAGTGTGTGGACACCGCCTGCGCATATACAGCCAGATTTACTATGCAGCTAGCTAGTTACATAGACATATGTATATGTATGTGTGTGTGTGTGAATTTGTGTGATCTTTGCAGTGTTGTGTATATCCTCCGTGGCAGGACTGAAAATAGCTTCTGTGATCGACGCATTACTATTTTGCCTCCGACCTTTTTCTATAAGCATGTTTGTGTGTGCGTGTGGGTTTGAAATGCATACATGCAGGCTTTTGTATGCATACAGCGCCGCACATGCATACATACAAACATATATGGAGTTATACTTACGGATGCATGCCTGTGATTCTACGAAAATCGAAGTAACGCTTAGAAAATTAAGTTAAATATTTTTTTCGTAAGCGCAGTGCTGAAACACGAGTGGTGCTGTAGCGACGCTTCTTTACGTTTTGTGTGTAGCTGTGTGTCGTATGGAAATAATTGAAATTAACTAAAGCTTCTGGAGCTTTTAAAGTATAATACAAAAACTATTTTCATAATTTTGAAAAAAAAAATTTGGTGTGAAGTGCTTTTAAAAATAAGTCTAAAACAATTATATAAACTATTTTTACATTAAAAATATTATTTAATATGTTTTAATATTACAATAAACTTTTAATTAATTAATTACAGTGCTTTTCTATAATTATTGTATAAATAAAGTTTAGTTATTGTTTAAATAAAACTTTTTTGTTTAGCAAAATGCAAAGTAAATAGTGAAAATATATAAAAAAAAACGCAAAAAATGAGTGTACAGTGCCTATTGCGAGCTACAAGTGCAAAAAATATTTTCAAAGTGCAGTGATATATAAAAAATCAGTAAATAACCTGTAGTAAATAAGAAATAAATAAAAACAGTAAATAAACTATTTGTCGAGACAGTTTTGTGCATGTTAAGTAAAGAGAAATACATAAAGTGATTTTAAAACACATTTTTTCAAACAAAAACACATTTCATTCAACAAATGAATTTCAAAACTAAATACTAAATATTGCATTTTACAATTTAAATAAATTGTATATAAAAAAAATTAAAATTTTATATAAAATTATTATGCATAGCAACAAAATTTTGCCCACATCAACATTTTCAACTAAATTAAATTAAATTAAAATGCATTTATTGCTTAATTAAGCCGAATCTGTAAAGTAAATGCATTTCCAAACTGAATACGCACAGCTACACACCGAGCGTCAAGCAGCAATCCTGTGTTTCAGCACTGCCGCCGTGCCATATGCATAGATACACAAACACATTTGTACAAATATCTATGCATACACGCACACATACACATGTTATAACACCGTTCTAATCTATTCTCTTCTCTATCTTTCTATTTTTCTAGGTCAAGATTTAGCGTTACGTGCCAGCGAAAGTGACAACATTGTGAAACCGGTTTCAGTACCTTAGCAAAACTAATCTATTTTCTCTTTTGTCTTTCTTTTTCGCAGGAAATTTCGAAAACCAGGATAAGGCAACAAGCTCAAGCTCTACAAAAATCACATATTTATACATGCATATGTAAATGTGCATATATATGCAACTAACAGCGTTCAAACTACCTGCAGGCGTTATTTGACTCGTAAGTTAGTATGGGAATAAGCCTTATGTCGTCGAAGCATAGCAAAGTAGCAACAAATCATCTGATCATATAGTTTGCACAAATTCCATAGCGATTATCATCCAAATTGTTGCATACATTACTATATTTAAAGCCAAAAATTCGCACTAAACGAACTTAACAGCAAAAAAATATTTAAATATTGCAAATAAGTATAATTTTTTTCTAAATATTCTAAATATGTCTTAAACGACCTTTTTGTATTTAGCGTAAAATATCGAACTTCTAACGTAAGTGTCTGTTACAGCAAATGGAAATCACGAATTTGGTCATATATGTATGTATATGTTCCACAACTTCCACAAAACGGTGAAAAAACCCAAAATCTCAAAATTTTTGTTATAAAGCTGGACTTGGAGTGAAATCATGTCAATTATAAAATATGCTTGCTAGCGCTTAATACTATAGAATTTTATCAAAGCTTGCTACATATGTTCCACAAATTCCACATATGTAAGTGTGTTAAATGAAAAACAAAAACGCAATATTTTCGTAACAAAACACGACTTAGAATATAATGTTGGAAATTACAACTATACTATAAGTGGCGAAGCTTAGTTTTATATGATTTTATGGAGGCTTACTCCAAATGTATATATACTTACATACATATGTTTCACAACATATATTTTTGAAAAATCCTTGAAGAATGTATTAGTCACTGCAAGCACAAAAATACAATTATAATACGTGATTCACTTAAGAACAAAAATTATTTGCGCTAAATTGGCAGTTTCTTTCAAATGTTTATATCCTGAAGAGGGCATACACGCGAACTAGTCCCTCCGTTTTTGAGATATTAATCTGAAATTTCGCACAAGTGTTTATCTCCCCAAGAAGCTGTTCATTTGACGGAACTGCTGATATCGGATCACTGTAGGATATGGCTGCCATATAAATTGACCGATCGGTTCCTATAGTCGGGTCGGGTCCGACCAAGTACTGTTAACTCGGCACCATTTCTCTAAATTACTTCGGTCATATTTTTATCCGCTACGACAACAACAACCGATCGAATTCAAGACCTAGTATGAGAAGCGTTTTTATTTGATGAGATTTCTTCAAGAAAATTGGCTTGGATTGTTATCCGAAGCAACGGTACAATTTCCGATCAAATTGTTTAGATCGGACTACTGTTGCATACAGCCGCCATACAATTTGAATGATCAAAATCAAGTGCTTGTATGGGGAAACTTTTGTATTTGATAAGATTTCTTCAAGAAATTCGGTAAGGATGACTGCCCAAGCCATCTATGCAATATTCGAAGAAATTATTGTGATCGAAATACTATAACAAATAGCTTTTAAGCTAACTGAACGATCGAAACTTTATGAAAAGCTTTTGTTTTTGACGAGATATCTTAACAAAATTTTGCACAGAAGTATTTGTTTTGATCCGACCATATATAGCTGTCATACAAACTTACCGTACAAAATCAGGTTCCCTAAGGAATATTGTTGTTCTGACCTTCTTGATAATAAATCCGGTTTCATTCCGGTTCCGTATACCCGACTGTCGTGGGAACGGGGTTCTCTAAGACATCTTTAAATTACTAAAAGTGATCTGAGAGGAAGGACTTTGTAAAAAATATTTCCTAATTTCTTGAATATAATTATGTTATTTTTTTTGTATAATTATTTACGTCATTGTTATTTCCACGTTATAATTATAATTTTTTGACTATTATTATTTTATTATTGTTAATTATATTAAATAGTAATAATAATAAAATAATAATAGTATAAATGGGGTATTCCATACCAAATCGACCACAATTGAACCCGACCCCTTTAGATTTTGCAGAAACTTATCCATCCTTTTCTACCCTTTGAAAAACATTTTTGAGAATTTTTCAATATTTTTTGTCCAACTTCAAAAAAGTTATGAATTTAAAAAAAAATGGCTTTTTTATTTTCAAATAGCCATAACTTTTGTAGAAATTAACTTTTGGGGACCTTCTTTTTAAAAATTTTTCTTTTTGAATGAACTTTTCGAAAAAATACACGACAAAAATTTAACACGATCAATTATATAAAATAATCGTTTTTTAAGTAAAGTCGTCATTTTTTGGAAGTTCGCCATTTTTTTCCCCAAAAAAACTTCAATTTATTTGCCAACTGTCCCTGCTAATCCCGGAGTGGGCCGATTTTTTTTATATTTTTTTATTTATTTAAAAAAAAAATTGTCAAATTTTCAAAAATGAAAAATTTTTTTCCCGTAAACTTTATTTCTATCATATCAAAATCATAATTAAACATTGTAATAATTTTTAAGTTTATTTATAGTTATTTTGCATATTTTTTTTGACAGAAACATCAACATTCATGCGATTCACGCTGCACTGTGCAATGAAATATATTAAATACATAAAAAAAATCATCACATTGTTGTTTTATTTTCATTTTAGTCATACAAAATTTTTTATATTAAATATATTTGTATATTTTATTTTATAATTTTATATTTTTTATGATTATATTTAAGCGTTTCTATTTGTTTGTTTGTATTTTTATTTTTTTATATATATTTTTATTGTGCATGTAAATTTTTGTTTAATTATTTGAATTTAAAAATTAATAATTTTTTAAACTTTTATTTTTATTATTGTTAATGTACATTCGTATTAATTTAATTTTAGTTTAATAATAATATTAACCAATATAATTTTTTGTACATTGCATGCTAACCCCTTCATTTTACATAACATTTAACCTCACTTCTTCACGCAGCATCAATTTCATACACATTTACATATATGTACATATGTTTGCTTTAACAGACATTTAATTTTCATAAATTTTTAATCACACAATTTGCGTATTTCAGATTTTAGCCGCAAACCAGCGCAGCCGCACAAGGAGAACACCTCGCCGCAAGGCGTCTTGATACAGAAATCATGTCAACGTTCCATATTCAACACACACGGCGCCAAGCGACTCAACGTGCGCAACGCCAGCACCAGCGCCAGCGTCGCCATGCTGCCAGAAACTGCGACCGGGCTTGTCCCCGGATTGTCGCCGCAAATGCAAGCCGAGCGTGTTACTATGCCAGCGAATTTGAGTCGAAAAAATATGTCCATGACGGATGTGTCAGATATGCTCATCAATCTGTACAAAGCAAACGTAGCTAATGCACCAAAGAACCAACAGACTGCAGAGTCCAAGTTTAGACAAACTTCGCCGACATCGGCTGAGGGTCACGAACCATCGAGCATAGCGGCCATTGCCACCAAAGGCGCCGCCGCTGCAGTGAACGAGCCAAAAAACTTGCAAATTGATGAAAAGTTGTTCGCTGTGAAAGAGCAACAACAACAACAGCAAAAGACGGCGGCAACGTCAGAGAATAACGGTACCGTTGAGCATGCAGCATTTCATCAAGCCACTGTGAATGCAAATATAATGCAAGCTACAAGCACAAACGCCGAAAATAATTTGTACGGATTTGCTGCCGGCACAATGCCACCGTTAAATGCCATACCAACATCGGTGGTTGTGACACCGAATGGTGAACCGCTTGATATAAAACCCGTTATAAATCCGACAACCGGACAGGTGATGCCCATGCTACCTAATGCGGGTCTCGGTGTCGGCTCCTCGGTGATTAAGCCGGTACCCACATTGACCGATGCCCAAATCCCTTCTTTAGCGCCCTTGAGTAGTGCTTTGGAACGCGCCAATGCACTCAACAGTCAAAATAATGGCTCACCAGCTGGTGTTATGCCCGCCGGTTGTGATGTCTTACCACCGGCGGCCGTGCTAGCCGCAGCACTCCTACGTGATGGCTACAATAATTTCCAACAGCAATTGCGCACACAAGAGCTGCTGAAGATGAATGGGCCAGTCGATGCGAATAATGGTAATGTTGGTGATGCGGGCGCCGCAAATACATTTTCATCGAAAATATTGGAGAATTTTTTACGTCAACGACGTCTCAAATCGGAAAGCGCAGCCGAGAATACGGCAAACGAAACGGACGCCGGCGATGGCGATGACGAGGATGACTCACGCTATAACGGTTTCGAGGACATACACTTGGTCGAGGGTACCAAACCCACTTATAACAGCTCTCCCATGCCCGGTGTCTACCAACCGAGCGGCGCTTCTTCGTCCTCACCACATTTAACAGCCTCAAATACCGATTATATGTCGGACGACTCGCAAAAGTTCATGTTCGGTGCACATTCGCAGGCATTCCGCCATCTAGAGTACACGCTCGGCGGTGAAAACGGTGCCAACACGTTCGGCGCGACGAGTAGCCAAGAGGGCGGCAATAACGAAAACAGCAATGAGGGTCCCGAACCCATTTACGAGTGTCGTCATTGTGGCAAAAAGTACCGTTGGAAGTCGACATTGCGCCGCCACGAGAATGTCGAGTGCGGTGGCAAAGAACCGTCGCATCAATGCCCCTACTGCCCGTACAAGTCGAAGCAGCGTGGCAATCTCGGTGTGCACGTGCGCAAACACCACTCGGATCTGCCGCAATTGGCGAGTAAACGGCGCTCGAAATACTCAAATAAATTGGACGGTGGCAATATTAGCGCAAATGCATCAGATGACTCGTCGAGCAAATTGATCATCGATTGCTCGAAATAATGTTATAACGGTTAACGATAACCGAAAATGAAGAGACTGCGCGCATTTAATGTGAAACTTCAAAATATTAAAAAAAATAATAATTAAACGTTAACGGTACTTACAATACCGTGAGTGTGCTGCAGTTCGACAGCTGCGGTCTCATAATTAGTTACACACATACTCACACATGTATGCGCAGTAATGCATACTTGTTGCATTTTCATCAAAAATTTATATGTTATTCGTCGTTATACATACTTACATACATATCTATAGACTTACATGCAGATATGCCTACATATTTGTGTTATGTAATTTAACGAAAATTTAAGACTGCTTACAATAAGTTTAACAATTAACTAAACCGAGATTATACTATATACTCACTTACGTGCATACTTACATATTTTTGTTATACTAAGTTTATTACATACTCGTACATACATTCAAGCATAATATTGTATGTGTTTCTTGAATTTATACTCATTCTTAACATTTTATGCTTTAAGTCAGTCAGAAAAGTTGCAATAAAATCACTTTTTGCTTTATTTGACTGCTACTACATGCATGCATACGCACACACATACTCACATGCGTGCATCTTATGTTAGTGTCGTCAACTATGTGCCTTTAGTATAAGTATTTACGTCCATATCACTAAAGTAAGTGTTCAAGTCTTTACCTTTCGTGACAGTTTTTAAGATTTTATTACGCTTACCAATATGCCAGGCATTTTCAAATCTTTTTTTATACCTGTAACTTCATTTAAACAGATTTCGTATGCAATAGTTGACTTGGAAAGTGAAATTGAGACATATTTCTCGCGCCAAAATCCCTAAAAACAATGATTTAGCTACTAAAGCCGAAGATTATGAGGAGAAGAAAAAGAAAACAAGACGAACACCTAAAATTAGTTTATTTGCAAGGTGCTTAGAGTATAAATAACATGATTTTAATTTTATTAAACGAAAACTAAACATAAAATGCTCGCTGCGGAATTTCGAAAATTCGTATTTGACTGTTATGTCTATTTTAAACGCGAATTAGTAGCATTCGAGACACGTATATTCATGAAGTCTATGTTGTTGTTGTATATTTGTAACGTAAAGTGAATCGGAAACTGCTCAGTAGTAGAATCAGTTTGCCGACTTACAAATTCTGAACAAATGTTGCATGAAAATCGGTAAATTTTTGCGGTAAAAAATATAATAATAAAAAATAATATTAAAAAATAAATAAATAATAATTATAATATTAATTGATTCTTTAATAATCGATAAATTTTTGCAATAAAAGTAATAAACAAAAAATTATAACAAATAACGATCATAAATTAATTGTTTAATAATAATAAAAAATAATAATTATAAAATTAATTGAAAACTTAATAATCGATTAGTTTTCTCATATAAAAAACAATTAAAAAAAATAACAAAAAATAATAATAATAGCAATAAAAATAATACATTATCAAGAATCGATTATTTTTTTTTACTTAAATAAAAAAATAATATGTTTATGTATGTACATATCTACATATTTTATATACTTACATAATAATCGCTATAAAAAATACATATAAGCAACAACAATATTGAAAAAAGGATTAATGATATAAAATAATAACCTTTATTTCACTTAAAAATTAAAAAAAAATTATAATTATAAAAATTACTATAGTAATAAAAATGACAAAAAATAGTAATAATAATAAGAAAACCATAAAAATTAAATAAAAAATCAAAAATCCATAATAACATAAAAATAATCCAAAATGAAAATAAAACAACAACCAATAACAATTACTTTACTTAAAAATTTAAAAAAATATAATTATTGAAATAACTACAATAATGAAACTGACAAAAAGTAGTAATAATAATAAAAATAGCAACAAAAAATCGAACTTTGTTGATTTATTAATTTTTTCATTTAAAAATGGAAAAGTTAAACAACAATAAAAATAAATAGTTAAAAAACAAAAATCAAAAATAACATAAGAATAATCAAAAAAGAAAATAAAACAACAACAAATAATAACAATTAAAAATAATTATTATAAAAATGAAACTGACAAAAATAGCAGAAACAATAACAATAACAACACAACTTTGTCACTAATTGTTTATTAATTTTTCACCTAAAAATTGACAAATTAAACAATAACAAAAAGAACATTAAAAACAAAAACAATAAAAATAATAAATCATTTAAAAATTAAAAACATAGCGATTGCAAAAATAACTATAAAAATGAAATTGACAAAAAATAGTTATAATAATAAAAAAATCAATGATGGTTTATTATTTTTTCATTTAAAAATGGAAAAAAGAAAAAACAATGAAAATGAAATAATTCAAAAATAAAAATTAATCATAAAAAAATTATTCACTTTCTCACTTAAAAAAAGAAGAAATGTATATACGTACATAAATTAACGGTAATAAAAAATATACAGTAACAAAAAATAATATTAAATAAACAATAATAAAGAAAATAAAAATTAAAACATAATAATAATAATGAAAATAATAATATTAAGAAAAATTATTTTACTTAACATTTAAAAAATATTACACAAATGCCAATAATAACGAAAATTATTAAAAGTAAAACAAAAATTGTTTATAACTGATTAAATTTTCCACTTGAAATTAAAAAAAAAATAATTATGAAACATAATAACAACAAACAAAACAAAATAAATAAATAAGTAATAATTAAATTTTAATATTAAAAAATCAATAAAAAAATAATGGCAATAATAAATTATTATTATTATTATACATGACTAACTTATAATTAAAATTATAGGCTAGTAGTAAGATAGGAGCAATGATAGCAAAGACCTTCAGCTGGCAGTAATAAATAAAAATGGTTATAATAATAAAAGCGACAAAAACAAAAAATGTTTTTCTTGATAAATGAATAATAACAATAAAATAAAAAAAAAATAAAAATTATTCTCTCGGAAATTTGCCACTTGAAATTAAAAAAAAAATTATGAAACATAATAACAGCAAGCAAAACAAAATAAATAAATAAGTAATAATTAAAACAACAACAACTGAAAAAATTGTTTCCTGGATAATCGATCTTCAAGCCGAAAAAAAATCAATATAAACATAATGGCAATAATAAATAAAAAAACGTTATAATAATAAACGCAGTAATAATAAAAAATGGTTTCCTTGATAATTGATAGTTTTTTTTTACGCAATCATAAAAAAATAATAAATAAAAAAAATAACAGTTATTCCTCGGAAATGACGAGAACATTTCATAGACTTCATTACAAGCATTTAAAAAACGTTCAATGAGTTTAAAGATTTTTAACATATTCAAACTTAAATATATTTTATATTTTTTAGATCTTCTAATTACCACATAAATAAGCTAAAATACATGCATGTAGCAAAGTAATGCATTCGAAACCAAAGCCCAGCACTTACATTAATTGGGAGATTTTTTTTCATATAAAATTATATAATTAAAATGAAAACTTAAAAAAAAAAACATTTTTAGGTTAAGTACACTGTTGCAAGTGCAAGTATTATACTCATTTAAACATATATGTACATTGAAATAGTGCTTCAACATATATACATAAATACCTTGTCGATTACGCTCTCAACGACTATAAATGCATAAGCATAAATTCAAAATTGTATCTACAAACATAAATGTAGACATTGCGAAAAAGAAAAGCACTATATATTGTATAACCACTATCATTTAAACTTAAGTGATCTCTATGTAAAATATGTTGACTGAATTTTATTATTTATTAACAAGCAAGACTGAATAGCCTCTTTATGGCGCAAAAAAAGTTTCCATTTATACATACATACATGCAAACATACATATGCACAAATGGGTATACAAGTTGAATGTATGCACAAAAATTAAAAAAAAAAATTATATGATTTTATATAAGTAACTAGACACTTATGTGTATGCATCTATGACTCTGAGTACGTGTGTACTAAAATTTATGTAAAACACACTTATGATTAAAAAAATTCAACCAAATACATATGTAAATGTCACTAAGTTTGTTTATCGCAAATAAATATAACTTTATTGAAAAGTCTTTAATAAAGTATAAAAATCAATTTTCTTAGGTATTCTAAAATAAAAAAAAATCTCGTTAGCTTCAACAGATGCACGACCACTTGCAATCTTCACTCAGGAACACAGCTTATGTAGAGATCAATTTCAATTTAGGTGTGACACTCGACAACCTGTGCTGCTTCACTCCTCACACAAACTCGATTATTGTCAAAGTACAGAGCCGCAACAAAATTCTCAGTCGCTAGCCCTCAGCACGGCAGATATAGCAGAACACTGCACTCAGGACTATAACGGGTTGCCTCTCGACTAGGCACTGGGACTACATAACCGTTACAACAACAACAAACACTCCTATGTATCCGATCAGAACCTTTTAAGTTCATTAACCGCATACTCTCTGACGCTGAGACTGCAACTGGCAAGCCGTGAAGATCCGAAGAAGAACAGATAATACTCATCTTAAGCTGAATTTATAACTCTTGAATGAACTGATATTCAACAGACAAGAGGTTACGGCTTTTCAACTCTCACATAAACCAAAATAGTTCGAGCTGCAGAACTAAATAGGGAAGGTACTATTTTCTATAAGAGTGTACAACTGCTGACGTACGCCGATGGCATCGATATCATTGACTTTAACAACCGCGCCGTTAGTTCTGCTTTCTCCAGTATGGATAAGGAAGCAAAGAAAACGGGTCTGATAGTGAACGAGAGCAAGACGAAATATCTGCTGTCATCAAACAAACAGTCGTCGTACTTGCGTATAGGCTCCCAAGTCACTGTTGACAGTCGAGCCCCGAAATCCAACGCAGAATAACTCTTGCCAATAGATGCTACTTCGGACTAAGTAGGCAATTGAGAAGTGAAGTCCTCTCTCGACGAACAAAAACCAAACTTTATAAGTCACTCATTATTTCCGCCAGAAGAGTCCAGAGTCATGGACAATGACAACATCTGATGAGTCGACATTACGAGTTTTCGACATAAAGGTTCTGCGCAAGATTTATAGTCCTTTGCGCATTGGCCACGGCGAAAACCGCAATCGATGGAACAATGAGCTGTATGAGATATACGACGACATTGAAATAGTTCAGCGAATTAAAAGACAGCGGGTACGCTGGCTAGATCTATGTCGTCCGAATGGACGAAAATACTCCAGCTCTGAAAGTTATCGACGCAGTACCCGCCGGGGGAAGCAGAGGAAGACCTCCACTCTTGTTGGAAAGACTAGGTGAGGAAGGACCTGCCTTCGCTTGGAATCTCCAATTGGTGCCACATAGCAAAAATGGAGAAGGAGGACTGTTGCGCTGTTGTTAACTCGGCTATAACCGCGTAAGCGATATCTACGCCAGTAAAGAAGAAGATACACGAAAACAGTACAGAAAAGCTCAATATAAACCAGGAAATCCAACTCTCCATCCTTTCAGGGCGCTCAGAAAGAAATAAACAAATATGTTTACGAAAGTTGGATATTTCGTTCTTCACAAGTGTTCTTACAGCTTTGAAAGTCGATCGGTCCGTTGAAGTAGTTTTTTTCCTGAAGCATGCAATCGCAATTCGATTTTTCTATAATTGGTCAAAACATTTAATCACTCATTGTTGTTGTTTTTTATAAGCAGCATGTTAACTAATTCTTGACAACCTAAATATCGCAATATTTAAAGATCTCAAGTTGTGGTTTTCGGTGTCTAGATATGTATTTATAATTTCAAGGTCAAATCATCAGAGTTTAGAGTTTAACCCGATGCATCGTACAAACTGAGAGTTGCAAAGGTTAACTAGAGGCAAATATAAGCGAACGGGCACCAGTTTCTTCTTAGACCAGATGCGGACTATTTTCCATGACTATGATAACGACAGTGGGAGAAATATTTAGAATTGTGATTGTTATGGCGATTCCATCCACACCGACGTATACAATGCGACATATTAATTTTGACCTAACGATTTAATATATGATATAAAAATGCCAGATATTTTGCTTTTAGCTGTTTTAATTGTATTTACAAACACACTGTCTATAAGTTAAAGGCAAAGGTATACATAAAATAATACATATAGATAACACATTAATTTAAAGTATGTATTTGAGATTATTGATTTAACAACGTACATTTAAGGTGAAATATAAAAATGTTGTATTTTGGCTTGTTGAAAGGCGCAAATAGTTACGGAATGACATTTACTTTCCGGAATATACGAAACGGACTGTGCTGAGATTTGTACTGATTTCTTTTCACTTATTTTCAATAGGAGCATCCAATAGCAATACTAAGGAAATCCTCAAATCCGATTGTTATCGTGCCGTTTTGTTGAGTGTCTCGTTGTCTAAATGACTCGGTAAAGCGTTGAATTTGCACACACAGAACAATAAATTGATCCACAGACACTTCTTTATGATCTCTCGGATCGCTCTTTTTAACCAGGAAGTTGATGAATTCCGGCGTGAATCTGAAGCCCATCTGCGAGAATGCTTTTTTATAAAAATGAACATAGGAATATTAAAAGTTATTTTTGGATTTTATTAAGATGAATTTGATTACCTTGAGTAAGTTCATTTTCATCTATGTGACCGCTGCCATCTCGATCATAGGTTTTAAATACCATTAACCACTGGTTTATGTACTCATAAAGTTTTTCGAATTCATAAATATCAATTGTACCGCTAGCGTCCTTATCGAACATGCCTGTTTTAAAGATAAGAAATTCAAATTGTTTACAGATGTAAGCTAAATACTTATTCAAACAATTAGTCATTATTTCGATTAAACCTCAACGAATTATTAATTGCGAACGTATTTTGAACTTTAAGGTTGTTTTTATCTTTTCATAATGCAATGTGAATGTAATATTCTTAGATACATTACAACCATGATTCAATTATTAATAATAAAACTTATTAACAAATTCGTTAAGTTTTATGGGAAATTTAACATCAGGCGTTGTTAGATTTGCAAAAAATTATAATCAATAGTTGATAATTAACAGAATTTGGCCTGACTAATTTTTCTAATTGTATGATATGCGTATTCAAATATTATACTTACTAATCATTAACTTGCAAGCATTGTCTGAAAAGTTTTCACCACGTCCATTCACCAATGCTGCTTTCAGTTCACTGGAATTTATTTTTCCGGAACGATCGCGATCGACCATATTGAACCATTGCTGTGCCTGTGGCGAGACTTGGGCGTTTTGTGGCGGAAAGGCACCGGGAGGTGCAGAGTAAGGATTGTAGCCACCAGGATAACCGCCCTAAAATAATGTAATTAACTGCATAATTCTACTCTTAAAAATGTTACTTACGCCGTAAGACATAATGTTAAATGTTAAATAATTGTTTAATTATATACAACAATTAACTTTCTTTAAATTGTCAAATGAACTTTGCAAATCAATTGTTTATGCGGAAAAATTCCTACGTAGGGTTGCGTGCAGGTGATAAAAGTTAAAACTAAAAAAAATGTGGAACCTATTATAACGTGTTGGCAGCACTCCTAATAAATTTGATATGGTCAAGCATAATTCTTTAATTTATGATAGAAAAATTATAAATTCTTGAAACAATTCAATTGCTTTTCTTTCATGTTGAAATTCATTAGTACAGTTTTTGGTAACATGAAAATATTGGTTGAAAATTATTACTTTGATAACACTTTGAGTAGATTTTCTGAATCATCCTATGATAAGTGCTGCCATTTCTTTTCATGTACATAAATCGAACAAAGAGTCGCATGTAACTACCTGGAAGTATCGATAAATATGTTAAGATAAAATTCGTTTAAACATTCAACTTTGTATTTGTTTTATAAAGATTTATCAATGATAATATTATTTAAATATGTATTTTTATCTATAGGGATTCACTTTAATTAACCTTGTTTTCAGTTGTAAAAGGTAGCATTATTTAATAGTTGTTCCATGAAAATCGATTAGTTCTTATAGTGTAGTTGGAGAAAGATTGTACGATTTTTGGTACTCATCACTATTTATTATATTTGAATCGAAAACTTATAAACCACATCAAATCGTGTATTGCTAAATTTGTTTGTGTGCGTAAAAACTGTTTGTAAATATGGCAAATTTTGTTAATTTAGAAGTGTTTTCCAACTATCAAAAATATATCGACAATGAACAGGAAATTCGAGAGGTGGGGAAAATAAATTTTCATTGATATTTGCAACCTGAATTATTAACTTTTCCCTTTTTTACAGAATATCAGAATAAAAGTGCGAGAAATCGAGCAATTGGCCAAAGAAGCTACAATCCAACTTCAAATCATTCATTCAGATTTATCCAAAAGTATGTGTACATACATATGTATGTGAAAATTTGAGAGATATCTTTATGACCTTATTTTTTATAGTTGATGATGCATGCCAAGCAGCGCGCAAACAAATAGCGTCATGTGCCGGTGTCTACAAACAATTGTCAGAGATCATTCCCCATGGACAGTATTACAGGTATGAAAATTTGCAAATACAAATTTACAGATATTTATACATATTTTCTAATAACAAAAATCATATGTATAAAAATGAAAGGTACTCTGATCACTGGACATACATAACACAGCGTCTAGTGTTTTTAATTGCAATGGTTGTATATTTAGAAGCCGGTTTTCTGGTAAAACGCGAGACCGTAGCAGAAATGCTGGGTTGTAAGTAAACATGCTGTGCTATCTATTGACAATTTTATATTTATTACATTTTTTTCAGTACAAGTTAGTCACACAGAAGGCTTTCACCTCGATATAGAGGACTATTTAATGGGAATTCTACAAATGGCTTCGGAACTATCTCGTTTTGCCACCAATTCAGTAACCATGGGCGATTACGATCGCCCCTTGAATATTTCACATTTCATGGCGAATTTAAATTCTGGCTTTCGTTTACTCAATCTAAAAAATGATGGTTTGCGCAAGCGTTTCGACGCCTTAAAATACGACGTAAAGAAAATCGAAGAAGTTGTTTATGATATCAGTATACGTGGTTTGCGCAACGAAACGACACAACCCACTGCAGAAGATACAGCCACAAATGAAACCACCAGTGCGTAGGCGAAAAGTGATTCATGTGGCATTGGTATACAAAATTTTATTAATTTCACGCACGTCTCATAGGAATTAAAGCAGACTTATTTTGATGTTAAAAGAATAACTTGACAACGATTTGTGTTTTTTTATATGTAATAAACTGGTTTAGTTAACGTTTTCATTTATTAAAAATATTACCTTTTATAATTTAAACAAAAAAAGAATTTAAAACAAAAAAATAAATAAATAAAAATGTAACTATATGCAGCGCAAATTATGTGTTTATATTCATGTTCGCCTTTGTAAAGTGTTTTCATAACATTTCACCACGCGATAACCGATTTTAACCTTTTGAAAATTTAATGAAAAGATTATAGCTCTCATTACGATTTAAGAAACATTTTTCAAGTTCCTAAAGGTGTTTCAGAGCCGCTAACAGAAAAAAAGTATTTTTATGAGTTGTGAATAACACGAAATAAATAAATATATCTAAAAAATGTTGTATTAGAAAAAGAAACTAACACGCGGATTATTATAACATACATTAAGGCGCTACACTCAAAAAAAATTTTAATAACATTCCGTACAAAATTTGAAAATTGAAACTTATAGCATCTCCAAGAAGAAACAACTAAAATTTTACTATATTAAGCTTCATAATCTATTTATTTGTTGTAGTATAATTGCATACAATAACCGATGAATAATATGTTAATGTTTCCCTTTGTTTTTGTAAAACTCCATGTGTGTTCGAATTTATTAACAATAATCAGCTTCAGTCACAATTTTATTGCAGCAGTTGCGCACTTTCTAACCGATAAGAATAAAATAATGATGTTCTTAATCAATGTTCTAGGTGAAGTTTAGAGACTTAAGATTACGAATACGTACATATGTATGTATGTATATATGTAGATGCTAGCGTAAGCGGCGTGACAATGACCAGCGCAGTTAGACTGATGCGTAGATACGAAAACGTGACAGCCCTTTGGTCTCTAGAGTATGCACTGGAGTTTATCAGTTATTTGACAGAGTTAAACATGCATATTTAATATTAGAATATAAATATTTATGTAATTTATAATCACAACACGCCTCTTTTCTCCAAACGGAACTCAACACAAAATCGGTTACACTTAAAATACTTGAAGTAATATACATACATACATATATTTTTACGTACGTTTCAGTTTCTCTAATCAAAACCAATTACTCTTAAGATTCAACAGGTTCAGTTAAATTTACTGTAACTTGAGGCGCTACGCCTGCCAATGGGAGTTGAAATGCTTAATTATGCATACATAAGTATACTAAAAGCTAATCCTTCTATGGCCTTTAGCAAATTTGTCATCACACGCAGATTTGCAATTTAGTTTCAAAGTTCAGCATAGCTTAATTAATAAACAATAATAATATTTAATTTAGTTTTAATTTTAGATAAGTATATCATGTGCCATAGTTTTCAAAAATCACACCTCCAAAACGAAGTAAAGGCAAACAAACAAATATAGTAAATATCTTACCCAAGTATGTGTGTATGTTCAAAAGTGTAAACGAGTGTGCGTCCATCGCAATATTCATGCTTTGAATACAAATACATCTTTAACGTCTATTCAGCTTTATTATATGTGTATACATATGTACATATATTATAAATTTGTTTATTTTCTTGTTTGTCAGAAAAAACAATACTTGTCAGAGTTCAAAGTCCTACTGTCTTCTATGCATGTATGTGCATAAAATGTATATTTGCATGTAGTTATGTATATACATAGATCTGTATATGTATATCTATTAGCCACTCATACATCTCAGTTGTTTAGTCTTCTCGCAACAAGTGCGCGAAAACCTCAAAAGTGCGATTCTCGAAGAGTAAACGCGTTGGTTGCTTTTGAAAATATGCGAAAGATTGCTATTGTTGTTGGTATACGTATTTCTAAACAAACCCTGCAGTAAATTAGACTGGCGCGTTAAGTATCTGTTGGCATGAGTTTAAGCCTGGATTTTTAGCACTTTTTGAATGCTGTGAACAATTTTAAAAATTATTATATTATTTAAAACTTTTTTATTTTTATGTTAGGTTACAAAATTTTTGATCGCAGTTAATCCATATTGAAAAACTCGTTTTATATCAGAGAAAAAGATTTATAGTTTTTATATCAACTTTGTATTATTATTTCACATTCCAATAGCTAAACTTTAAATTTTTAGTAATTCTTCATAAATTAAAATTTACTTCGGTTGATTTTTAGGTTATTAAATTTTTAATATTATTAATACCATAGTTAAGAACTCGTTCTATGGCAGAAAAAGAAATTATAGTTTTCTCCAAGAATTGTATATAATCAATTATTATAAATATAACTATGTAATCTTATTATTTTATATTCCAATACTTGAATTTCCCATTTTTATTATTTTTTGCAAGCTTTTCTTATTATTTATCACTTTGTTAAAAAAAAATTTATTTTTCACTCAATCAGCTGGCACTTTTTATTTCAACTTGCATCTAACTGGTCGTGTCTGCTGACAATCACTATAACCGTACCTTTTTGACAGCTGTGCCAGCCAGGTGTGAAGGAAAAAATTTTAAACAATTTTTGTCATAAAACGGCCTATAAATTGCGAAAATAAAATAAAAACAATAATAGCCGACTTTATAGTTCTCGTTAGGGTATTTTCAACTTGCATACATACATATGATGTATGTACATGCACATGTACTTCCGCACGTGCATTATGGTAAATGATGTAAAGTGGGAGTCGAAATCTTTTAGCAGATGTGCGATCTTGTTTAGGCAGCAGGCTTGAGCGGTTTTCATTGCGGCTGAGACTAAGTTACAATTACAACGTTTCAAGGTGCTCATAATTGACTCAAACAATGTAAAAACCTTCATTTGCAGGTTAAACTGAGGTGTACTACCAATAAGAAGAAGTTTGGTCAAACAGTTAATACATGTACTATATATGTACATACATATATAAATATTAATGCATATATACATACATATATGTTTATATTATAATATAAACTTTTTCCATTCTCATATATGCATAAGTATAACAATTTGCCAAAGCTTTTAAATTAGTTTTACAAAAACAAGGCCTAACTTTTGTTTACTTTTATCAACTATTATTTACCAAAAGTCGTGCTCTGTAAAGGAATGCAATATGTATGTATATACAACACACCAATATGAGACTTGCTTCTGTGTACCTATAGGTAAATATATGTATGTATGTATGTATGTATATGTACATATGCATACTTCCACATGCTTCCAAATAGATAAAAATAAAAATAAAGATGAAAAACTCAGTGGCGTTGTAAATGCACACGTAGTTTGCATATATGCACATATGTATGTTTGTAAAGATGTAAAACTCTACATATTTACATACATACATATGTATGTAATCATATGTATAGGCAGTATGTAACAAAGTTCTTATCTTCAAATAAAATTCTCACAAACAAACTCCGCCAACAAATTATAACGTATTATTTTTGCGCTTCAAACACATTAAGCTCATTCCAAGTGGTCTACTAGATACATATAAAATATATTTTAAGATGCATGGAGTACACACAAACCTACTCTCACTCCAAATACATCTGCCTATTTTAGTGGCAAACAGGAAAAACGAATTCGCTGTATGCCAAGCAGTAAAACCGACTGTGTTAAGATCGGTGGAAATTCATATTTATACAAGTATGTATGGTTGTGTAATTTTATTAACATAACTTTTAAGTTTATTGCTTTGCGCCATTTTGTTTTAATTATCTCCTATTTTTAATGTAATTTGTCTATGAAGCCGCTACCTACGCACAGCTAGCACGTACGCACAAGCACATTCATGCACACTGTTACATATATGCACCAGTTTGCAGCGGAATGCTACGAGGGTAGTATAGAACTGACTACTCATTTCTTTGGACTCGACGAATTTCTACAGCAGGTAACTGACTGAGAGCGATGTGCCGAGCCCGCTCGCAAACACACAAATAACGCTTATCACATATGTATACATACATGTATGTATGTATTTCTACATCAATACTAAATACATAAGTATATCTATATCTATATATGTATGTATATGCTGTCAAAGATCTAGAGGCTCGAGCGTTTTCGCTGGCGGTTAGTAAGCCTTTAGCAGCCAAACGATCAAGTTGGTTCTTTCGAGTGCAGACGGATTAATTAATACAGGAAAATCAAGTATATTGAAATAAAAGAAAATACGTGCAAACATATATACACATATTTAGAGTTGAAGAAAAAAGTGTATAAATTAAACAAAAAAAAAAATAGTGAGGCGCATAAAAGACGTAAGTGTAAACAACGGTAAATTACAAATAAACAAGATATAAAACAATGACGTTAAGCAAGTAAAGCAAACGCGACCTTCTAAATATGTATGTAATCTAGTTTATGAAAAATATAGTGTGAATGTGCCGAAAGCAGCGGTGGTTTTTCTTCTGTTTCCTACTAGACAAACAAATATATACATATTTACAACATTTAAACATACTTGACCGAGTTTTGAGCCAACAACAAAGCACTTGAAATTGCTTTAACTTGTTTTCTAAGTCACACATGTTGAATATGCGTGTGTATTTGTGTATATACATACACATTTACATGCATATTCAACGATAAACACAAATAGTTGTATATTTGTGTTTGCATGTGTTCGAGTTTGTTTGTTGCATGGCTTAATAATAGGTTGTTGCTGCGTAAAGGTGCACTTTTGAACGGTCAAGTCGTTGAAAATTATTTATATTCATATTTTAATATAGATTTAGTTGCGTAATAAATATACGACAAGTCAAAATACGAATGTAAATGCAAACATACAAACACATACAAATACATATGACTATATGTCTACATACATATGCACATGCATAGGTGTAGAATACATTTATCAGTTGAATGTTTTGATCCGATTGCCTCCGCGATGGGCTTGTTGTTTATTAAAAAACCGGTCTGCTCTGTATGTAGTTATTGTTGTGAGGTTTTGATGTGTCTTTTGCTTTTTGGGTTTTGTTTATGAGATTTTAATGAGAGAGAGTTAAATAACTGAATTCAATACAATATTTTATTGGTGTGTCTATCTTTGGGAGATGGCAGGTGTGCCCAGTGAGAAAGTAATTGCGTTTTTTTTTTAATTTTTGGTTGATATTTGTAGTTAATTAACTGAAAAAACGAATAATTTTAGTTTTCATAATTTTGATAATTAATAAAACATAAGCAATAATTTGATACTTGGACTTTTTAGCTGCTCATGGTGTTTATTTTGAGGTTAAGCTGGAAAAGGTTGTTGCTACAGACTGAAAATCAACTAGTTTAGACGTATGTTAACCCTACAACTATTTCTTATGCTAATATTTAGAAGTAAAACATAAAAATTACAAACTTACGAACTGAAAGTCAAATAGTTTAAGATTATATCGGCTCTGAAAAGATTTAGCGGCATTTTGTTTAACTTTTCAAAGATATAGTTTAATTTTGTACAAAAAATAACAACTTTATTTAAAGTTTATTTTAAGAATTTTCTACAGCATACTCTTGGCTTCTCTTTTTAGAAAATTTACTTTTTGAATTCAAACCAATCATTTTTAATTCACATTCGCAGAAGTTTTCAGTTTTTATTTTAAAATAATTTGACACTACTTCTATGGAAAAATATATGTACATACATATATGTATATGTATGTTACTAGTTGGGAATGCGTTTCAAATACAATTGGTTAATTTTCACTGCAAAGCACTCTTAAGGAGGATACACCTTCTCCTCTATTTATAACTTATTTTCCGTATTTAGAGGAAATATATTTAATATTTATACCATTTAACAAATTTAAAATGTTTGCACAATTCGCTCTTTTTTTGTACAACCCATGAACTCCATTATTATTTTGTTGTAAAGTAAATGTAATCAGAAGTTTTCTCACGCTAGAGAAATACGAAATGGCTATCTGCAAACCTACAAACACAGTGTTTTATGCATCTTCTTCTGAGAACGTGCCATTTTTACAACAGGGCATGAATGAATACTCAGCCATTCGCTGGCGCTCTGCAACATTCCTATATACATACGTATGTTTAAAACCTGTATACATACATATGAATGTATATGTGAAAACAAATAGAGAAACAAATTCTCCAAAAACGCCATCTATTAAGAGTGATGGAGGCAAAAAACTTGTATTTGGACTTTGCACCTTTGTGAACAACAAATTAAGCGCAGTAACTGTAACAGCATGTGTGTGTTAGAATACGTATATACATATGTGTATGTGTATTGATTCAGTGAGGAAAAAATAAATAAATATCTTTCAATTTTATGATACAACAAACAATTGAGCAAAGTAAAGCACGTGTATGTATGTATGTGCATGCATTCGATATTTTCATAACAACTACGCTTTTTCCAAACGCAATTCTATTTATCAGTGTAATTAACGATTTGTTGCGAGTGAAATAATATAATCAATAAAGGAAATATTGAAATATTTTATGCAAAAATTTTGCTGGAAAATGTACATAAGTATGTACTTCTATTTTTATTGTATAAATATGTATGTGCATATACATACATGTACATATGTATGCTATGTATAATGAAAAATTAGATTAAACATTTTAATGTGATCTCTAAATGGGTCAGAAATGATAATGGCGTTGAGAAATTAGAATGGAGTGTCAAAAAGTAAAGCTTCATAAATAAAAATTAAGTTGATTTAGTTACCAAAATTCGTGCGTTGTCATAAAACTACGTTCCTAGCATAAATTTGTATATATGTATGTATGTATGTATGTATATTTCTAAATACATATGTATGTATCTATTCCATTTCAAATCAGCTGTTTATGCACTATTAACGTCTTACGCGCTGATAGCGGATACATTCAAAAATATCGCGGATAAAATATTTATTAAAATTGCAACTAATAAAGTATAGCAAAAAATGAGTAAATTAAATAAATTTTAAGGTTAAAAATATAACATGTAGAGCAAAAAATAAATAAATTAAAATTAAATTTTAAGGCTAAAAAATCTGGAATCGAGTTTATGGCGTTGAAATTTGTTTATTTTTTTTTATAAAGTTTGATGAACATGATGCAATAATGAAAAACTATAAATAGATTCCGCACCTGGATACCGCATATCCTATTAATTCCGGTTTTCAAGTTCCGTTTTTATAAAACAACAAATAGTAGCATATATTTCGGCGCACATAAACAACGATCAGCTTTGTCCTCACCGCTAATGCACCGAAATTGTATAATTTCGAAATAACGGCATTAAATATCGGCCAAAATCTTTAAAACACATAATAGTAAGAAAATATATTAATTAAATTTATAATAAAGACGTTTTAAGAGATCTTTTGTCTCGAAGAAAAGCGCAATGGAAAGAATGCTATGTTAAATAATATCAGTTATGCAAAATAGGGCGAATTTGCTATGATTTTGAACTTTAAAAACTTGTATAACCGCCAAGCTCAGAAATAATTTTTAGTGAAATATTTTTCTTAATAAAAACTTTTTTTTAGCGATAATTGTAGAGAGTTTTCAAAATTTTTTAAAACGTTTTCTATTATTAAAAAATTGTTGATTAAATTATATCACTCACATCGATGTTTGAAAGACGTAACAAACATTTTATCAATGAAATCTTTTTTTCCAAAACAAAAAAAAATATGTTTTTAATGGACCTGATTCCTGAAAGGTCAGTGAAAGTAGTTTATATTATTAGAGCAAGGGAGCACTTATATTTTTTGGGTGAAAATTTTGAGGTTAGGGTCAACTAGCTGTAATAATAATAAATAAAAATGTTGTTGTTGTAAAAGTTGCAATCGATTCATGTACGTCTGGTGACGATTACCAAACCGCTTATAAAATGGCAGTATGTAATGCATACATACATACATATATACATATATACAGTATTAACCGCTTTATTTTTTCGCCTCATTCTACAGATTGAAATTATTTTGTGAACGGCTTAATTTGCCCGCACAATGGCTGAAGCCCATTCAGCAGTGGCATTTTCCTTTGCCATCACCCACGAAGGCTTCGACATCAACTATGACCAGGAGGTACTCAATCTCGTCTGGAATTCCGGTGTGCGTTCGTGGAAGAAACGCTTAGCACGCGCACGGGTAAGTCTTCTACGCACTTTCTTCACTCGTATGAATTTTACAAAACCCGCTAAATTCTAATTACAGAACGGCATACGTAACGGTGTCTATCCGGCACACATACAAAGCTTATGGCTCATTACGGCCATTGCCATGGGCCTGCATTTCTCTGGTTTTGCAGTGCCATTCGATCTCGTCCATCGCATTTTGGTGCATCTACCAGCCAATACAGTTAATTGGCAAGTGACGGCGTGCTTTGGAGCAGCGCTAATTATTTGGCTTTCCATATGTTTCACAATGCGTTACACGCTCAAATTGCTGCTAATGTACAAAGGTTGGATGTACGAGTCGCGGGCGCCGGGGAGTAAGGTGTCGTTGAAAACCAAAGTGTGGGCGGGAGTCGTTAAAGTACTCTCCAGTTGGAATACACCTGGTCTCTACAGCTTTCAAGGTTCGTTGCCAAGACTACCGGTGCCGGCGTTGCACGACACAATGCAACGGTATTTACGTTCTGTACGTCCTTTACTGGATGATGAAAATTACTCACGTATGGAGGGTTTGGCTAAGGAGTTTGAGAGCACAATTGGCAAGAAATTACAATGGTATCTCACTTTGAAAAGTTGGTGGGCCACCAATTACGTTTCCGATTGGTGGGAGGAATATGTTTATCTTCGTGGACGTAGTCCTTTGATTATCAACAGCAATTTCTATGGCACTGATGCGATCTTCATGAATTTGACTAATAATCAAGCAGCGCGCGCCGCAAATGTTGTGTATTTGTTGTTGGGATTCAGACGTTTGATCGAACGCCAAGAATTACAGCCGGTAAGTAATATAGGTTATGCATAAAACTATTACATACTATTTCACATAACTACATACTTTACATTTCACACAGATAATGGTGCAAAGCATGATACCGCTTTGTTCGTGGCAATACGAACGCACTTTCAATACGGTGCGCGTACCTGGTTTAGAAACTGACCGCATCGTTCATTATCGCGATTCCAATCACATTGTTGTGCTGCATAAAGGACGTTACTTTAAAGTGGTCATCTATTACAAAGGTCGTATTTTACGCCCATGTGAGATACAAATACAAATGGAAGAAATCTTGAATTCCAAAGCCACACCGTTGCCCAGTGAGGAGCATTTGGCGGCATTGACCACAATGAATCGTTCGAAATGGGCTGAGATACGTAATGCACATTTTGCGCGTGGCGTAAATCGCGTTTCACTTAATCTCGTAGAGTCGGCCGCCTTTGTACTGTCGTTGGATGATGAACCTTATGAATTTGATTTGGCACGTCCGGAATTATTGGACAAATTTGGCAAAACATTATTACACGGCAACGGTTACAATCGTTGGTTCGACAAAAGCTTTACGGTGTGCGTTGGTACGAACGGACGCGTGGGCTTTAATGCCGAACATACTTGGTAAGTATGCTTTATTGTAGTTTGTAGTTTTTGAACACATTTCAAAACATCGCACTTATTGCTATGATACAACTTTTTTGCAACTTGTAAAAATGTTAAACCTTTTAAAAGGGCCGATGCTGCTGTAATGGCTCACGTATGGGAGAATCTTGTTATGGACGATGCGACCACCAACGGGTAAACAAGATTACTTATGTTAACAGTAGAAAAGACATGCTGTTTGAGCAAGTCTTAAACTTGAACAGTTGTTGTAAAATATTTTTATAATGTAAAATGGTGAAGGTTTTCTATTTTCTACTTTCTGTGCACTTATTTGGTACTTGATTAGCTTTGTTGACAGCTTACTTTGAAAATTCCCACTTACCACTTTTAAATGTGTCTGCTTCAACTTGTATTTAAATAGCATTTTAAAACTAAAAGTATAACTTTTTCAGCATGACTTCAGCTCCTTTTCCTCGTGGTAATATTTGTATGTAGGTACATACTTATATATGTATGTAAATATGTATAAACTCAAACAATAATGATGAGACCTTTAAGAATACACTTACAGTATTATATGTAGCCTATAATATTTTCTACAGTTACGACAATTTAGTAAATATTTGATTTATATACATTACATACTATACCTTTACTGACCTTAAAGTAAGTTGCACGGTGCCTTGTCCTCCAGTGTATGCAGTATGAATTCTGCACAAAAATTTAAATCTGATAAAGATGTGGAAACGGCTTTCTTCCCAACCAAAGGGTTGTTTCTACTAATCTCTTTGCCATGTTAGCATAGCTGTAATCAAAAATCTAATAATTTTTGATTGTATGGACTTCTATTCCTATTCTTAACATTTACTCAAATTTTAAAAATTGTTGACCTTGACTCCTCTGTTCGCTAACTTCGTGCTGAATAAGATTCGTGCTTTGAAATACCTTTGCATAAACACGTCCAAAATTTAAACTATTCTCCACATTAAACGCTCGTTAAATTGATTGAGCTCTTAAGTTTATTTCTTACCGTGAAATTAATACCAACTGCTTGAACTATTTTATTTATATATTAATAAAGCGTAGGCAAGCATTTCTATCTGTCAAAAAGAAGTGAAAGACAAAAATGGCTGATCATGTCAATTTACAATTTACGTGCATACTTACATATTATTCATTTGATCATCCAAATTACCCATTTCTCTATTCTGCAGAAACCTGCATACATACATACAATCACCTATCATAGTTAAAAATCTTCAAAATTATAGCAGCATTCGTAAGAAAATTAAATCGAGCGCTCAAAAATGGCCAACATCTGTACGGACCAGTCATCCGCAGCGCATAACATATTTACAAATAATTTTTTCAGAAAAGTTAAGCACGCCTTTCGCAAATAATTAAAGTATTAACAATAATGCAACTTTAATATTTGCACACTTACATATATACCTTTGTAAATACATATGTATGCAGATACTTATTGAATGCTGTTTGAAGTAATATTTCTTTCCAAATATTTTAGGGCTGATGCACCGGTTATGGGTCATCTTTGGGAATATATTTTCGGTGATGATATTTATGGGTAATGGATTTGTGCACCAACAAAAATTCCATAACATGTTTATATTTGTTTACTAAATGTTCTGTACTCATGTAAATGTGTTTAGTTTTGTGGTTGTTAACATTTATGCTTAAGGTTAATTAGTTAGTATTTGTTTACAATTAACCGCTTTCGTATGCCTTCTCATTTGTGTGCATGTGTAATTAGTCAATAGATAAAAAGTAGTTTGAAAAACAACAAACGTCATTAACAAAAAAAGTAGTTGTGGTCATACTCACATAAGTACATACATACGTGTATCTTATAGACTTCTTCACATCTAAAATTTATGTTTCACATTCGTTCAATAGTCTAATGTAGCATGCATTTGTACATACATTTGCTTATTATACATATTAACACTTATTACTGTATAAATACTAGATATGATGAGGCTGGCAACACAAAAGGAATACCCGAATTTCAGCCACCGTCACCCACACGTTTGAGTTGGGATCTCACGGCTTTGCAATCACAAATTGAAGAAGCGACACTGGACGTTACCAAGCTTATAAATGTAAGTCACTTCATATAAGCATACACACCGCTACATACATTAATGAAATTTTATACGTTTAGGATGTGGACCTACGCATTCTTGTACATAACGAGTATGGAAAAGGTTTCATGAAAAAGTGTCGTTTATCTCCTGATGCATATATACAAATGGCCTTACAGTTAGCTTACTACCGAGACGCTGGTCGATTCTCATTAACCTACGAAGCATCTATGACACGCTTGTTTCGTGAGGGTCGTACAGAAACCGTGCGTCCATGTACAATCGAATCGGCGGCTTGGGTGAAAGCAATGGAAAACAGTAATACAACAGTGAGTGCATAATTTTATTATTTTAAATATATTCTCATAATACTTTCATTGTTTAAATTATTTAACTTTTTTCTGATCTTGTTTAGAACGAAGAGCGCATAAAGCTTTTACAGAAGGCTTGTGATCGTCATCAGTTGGGCTATCAAGATGCCATGTGTGGACGCGGTATTGATCGGCATCTGTTTTGTCTTTACGTAGTTTCTAAATACTTAGAAGTTGACTCGCCATTCCTCAATGAGGTATTGAGCGAACCGTGGCGCTTGTCTACCAGTCAAACACCGCACGGACAAACGCCGAAAATGGATTTGAAGAAACATCCAAACTGTATAAGCTCAGGTGGCGGTTTCGGACCGGTCGCTGACGACGGCTACGGAGTATCGTATATTATAGCGGGCGAAAACTTAATATTCTTCCACATATCAGCTAAATTAAACTGCAAACAGACGGTGAGTAGTGTAGAGTGGAAATTTTATATTTATGAAAGTTTACATTTTTATATTTTCCGTTTTAATTTAGGATGTTCATCGCTTTGGTGATAATATCTGTAAAGCATTGGCCGACATACGTGCAATGTTCGAGGAGCATTTTAAAAGGCAAGGAGAATCTAATGCCAAGAACGGGACTGCCTCAACGAAGCCAAATATGGCGAAATTAGTAAAATAAATTTAACTACATACGTACATAAATGCATACTGAAATTATTGTTAGATCTTTTAGAACTTAGTTTTAAGTGTTAAAATATGATAGTTGATTTGTATCATAATTATATTTTTTATATACCGTAAGTCAAAGCAATGAAGTCAAATTATTGATTTTCTCAAAAAGTTAGCAATTTTAAGACGTTATTTTTTAAATTTATTTAAGGAATTTAATAAAACAAAAAACAATTTAATAAAAAAATTGATATATAGAGTTTGATTAAATTTTGTTTTTTTCAATTGTAATTGCTGAGTCCAAAAATACATACAGATATGAAATATATCGTGCACAAAAATTCGCAAGTACTTTGGACGAGAAAACAAGTGCTAGAAACTATTTTAAAGACATCTTAATAGCGGAGTACTATTCCAATGCTTAATGTTGTTGTGTAACCGCCAAGTTGACAGTCCTTGGTGGGACAATACGGGTTCGTTCCCGTTACTTAGGCCCGAATGTTGTGGGAACGTTGCAAATACTTAATGTTGTTGTTGTTGTAACGGTTAGGTAAGGGAAATGCATAATACTTTTATACAGTGTTGGGATTAAAGTTAAAAAAGTATAACTCATTGTTGTTTTTATACTATTTTTTGTATTTTTTTTTGTTTAGTTAACTACATACAATACATACAAAGTGATTAATGCCGCCTTCTATCTCGATCATTTCGAGAGTCGCGGTTGTCATAACGCCGATCTTTATAATCGTCTCGCCTGTAATCATCTCTATAATCATCACGTCCACCACGATGATTATTTGTGCCACCAGAACGATCATCCCAATGACGATTACTGCTTGATGCCGAACTGACACCAAACCGATCTCTATCTCTATCGCGTTCACGTTGTCGACTATAATCTTCTAACTCATTATCATAATCACGCGTACGACCAGTTCTTTGCTCCCGCGCAGCAATGGGACTACGCGAACGTGAACGTGAGTGATCTTTGCGTGATCTTTTCTTGGAAGAAAACGATGATTTAATTTTGTCATCATCTCGATCTGCACCACCTTCTTCATCGCTAACCACATCATCATCTAAATCCTCATCGAGTGAGGATATTTTCGGTTCCAATTCGTTATTCTCTTCTAGCACTGCACGTTTTTGTATACGCGGTAATATTATATCACACACACGGTCACTGCGGAGTAACTCATCTATAAAATCATCCATGTGAACAATTTCATATTGACCTGCCCTGTTTTGACGGCGGAGTTTACGATTGTCGTTATATAAAGGTTCTAAGTACTTATAACAATCCAAAGCACTGCCAGTGAGACTATAAATATGAAAAGATAAATAATTGTAGCTCATTACAATTCCTATATTTTTTTATGTACTCACCGCAAATAAAATGCTCCCAGTGCACGAACGTATTTAAACTCTTCATTCTTTATGAACTCCACCACAATATCCTTTTCTGGTTGAATTTGTAACATTTTAAGTGTGAGGCAAAGAAATTGTGTTGGCTTTATATTTCCGCCGAAAACACCACCGATGAATCGGAGCTCCATAGCTTTATCCACCAACAGTTCGGCGGTGAGCGCGAAGCACTGTTCCTTCCAATATTTCGAATCATAAATGCGAGAACGTATAATTTTTTCAACAAGATATTGTGGATTTGTTCCATGGATATTTTTGGCTTCTTTAACTGTACGATTCGCCATTATGTTATTAAAAACTCATTCACTTTTGCATCCTAAACTGTTTTAATGTGATTATTTTGTTTTGGTTGTAAAGTGTTGCAAGTAAGTTATCGATAACTTCAAATTGACGTTTCTCAAATAATTAACGAAAGCTTAAGATGTATTCACATGTGTTTGTTGCAAACCTGCACAAGTTGCACTGTTTGTTCGTTACTTTATTATTGATTTAAATAATAACTCACAGAAAAATTAAATATCGCAGGTACTTAAATTTCGTGTGGAAGCAATTATTTTAATAGTTATTATGGTTAGAACGGCTTTTTGCAGTTCTATCCAGATTTGTTTTGTTGGTTTGGCAGCACTGAAAAAATTAACGAAGCACGAACGAGGTGAAAAAAAACCGTAATCAGATATTTAATATTTAGATCAACATGAGATAAATAAAAAATTTAAAATCATGAACCAAAATAATTATAATTTATTATAATAGCTGCTAAACTTATAAAAAAAAACTATTAAAACAAATACAAACTCGTTGTTATTGTTGCACTTGCAAAATTTTTTAAATTAACTCAGATTAGCATAATAAAGCATTTCACAGGCAGTATTTTAAACTGATAGACTGTAATTTAAAGAAAATTATTTAAATGTGCGAGATCCAAGTAATATATTCCCACAATCTAAAATTATTTTTATGACTTATATTCCGTTCGGAAAAAGCTTTCAAGGGATTATCTGGAAATTGCTTTATTTTAATATACTTTAATCACAAGAATGCAATATATCAAAAAGAAAATATATACTTCTAATTTTTTCTGCCAGAGGGTTAGCAGTAAAACGTATCTAGCCTTATCTGTGTCCTAGTCAAAAAATGTACACACGTCATTATTAAAGCATAAATGTGCTGACATATTTATCACAATTTTGACTGTAAAACATATTTACTAAATACAACACTATTCCTGCAAGCGCAAAGTAAAATACAAATAGGCGATATGTGTTTCAAAATTAAAAATTAATATTTTCCCCATTAGCAAGCAATTGGAAATATTATTTGGTAAAGTATGTATGTGTCGATTATTTTACTTTCCCATCTTGTTTCGTACAATATTAGAAACAACCATTGTGCATTTGTTATTTAAATTCAAGTTGCTAATCCATACACAATTGTCACACAATGGTTTAAGAGATTTATAAACTCATCAATTGGCCCAAGCAAGCAACTGTTTCATGTCTGGGTCATTATCTGTAAAACAGTAAAAACATAATTTAATTTTTTATCGCTTTTTCGAGCATAAGAAAGTATTTACCATCATTTTCCTGTGCTGTCGAAGCAGGTGCAGTCGCTTTCTTTTTCTCAGGAATTTTCTCCGGCATTTCGTCGGCCGGTACTTCGGGCAATGTAACATTTGGCTCCGGTATGCCAATAACTTTTTTATCGAACTCTTCTTGTTCTAATTCATCCAATTCACGCTCCAGATCCTCATCATCAAGGTCAGCACCTGCATGTTATATATAGAAGTAAGCGTAATCCAAAAAAGATACTTTAATGTTTTTGTTAGTGTACGAACCAAAGGCAACTGGATTTGATATAGCATCGGAGATTTCACGGGCAACATCTTGTTGTTCGGCAATATCATCCATCATATCATGAACGTTATCCACATCCCTAGAATATAATGAAAGGATCAATGACGAATTTGGTACAAATTAATAAATATTTATGTACTAACATATTTTTATGTGCAGCTTTGAGTGCGTCAGCCGCATTTTTCATTGTTGTCAAGACGGCTGTATTTGTATTAGCACTCTCCAATGCTTCGCGTTGCATTTCAATCGTCGAAAGCGTTCCATCAATTTGTTGTAGCTGTTTTTCGAGGCGCTTCTTTTTCTTAAGCGCTTGCAATGCAACTGAAAATATAAAGAAATAAGTATGGTGTATTGTAAAATGTATAAAAACTGAATAATATAACAGGAGTTTTTATGGTATAATCTGACATTATTTAACAAATTCATTTCCCTATAAGTGTACGAATACATACATATGTAGCAAGTTTGCCAATGTTCATTATAAAACTTCAGACGATAATTTTAAATTGCCGTGGTGTTGGTTGGACACATAATAATTGTGCATAAATAATATGTATTGATAAAATAGTTTTATATTTTAACATTACGTTCTAATCATTGGTAGAAATAGATGAATTCCGGAATGGGAAGAATAGTACCCACAGTTGTAGCATTATTTTAAGAAAATGGAAGGAAGAAGACAAAAAAGAGATGTTTAATAGTCAACAATGAGTCATTTCTTCTTCTCTGTTGACAATACGTAAAAGATACGCAATTCACATGAACATTCTATAAATGTACTAATGCAGTTGTAAAATAATAATTCTTATCACTGAAATACAAAAAAAAACTCACCTCTTTTGTTTTTCGATGCATTTTTCCTGGCAATGTTCAGTTCTTCTTCTATCTTTGACTCTAGAAATTCCTGCTTCTTTATAAGCATGTTTTCCGTCTCGCGCAGTTTTTGTATGGCTTCGCCTGTAGTGGGCGCCACTTCCTTTTTACCACCGAACATTTTCCCAAAGAAACTCATTTTTTCCAAATTTATTCTTTTTACACACTTAAAAATAACAAAATATCAATATCTGGATTATTTTACTCCAATTGCAACTTTTTTGCTTCCTTTCTATATAAAAAATATTTTTCGTTTTGACATTGAGTGCGTCATCCTCAGCGTTGCCATATCAATTTGTACTTCTTGTCTCCTTGGTTTGAGTTTGTGTCAAAAGCTGCCAGGGTTGCCCTACGCAATACAATATGTCAATTTGAATCGAAAATAGTAACATAATACTAGTATACAATTGATGTTATGTAAATTATACTTATTTTAAGTACTAAAAAAATTGCAAACAAATTTTTTTATTATAAATTTATTTCAATATGTTTTTGTAATAATTTTGCCGATGTCACTTTTGTCTTTATGTAAAAAATAAACATAATTGCAAAAGTATTATTTTATTTACTTAATTCAAATATTTATATTCATAAAAATTACAATATATCTTAAATAAACTTTGATGATATAATGACCATATAAGTTAACGGATACAATTTTTCAGTTCGTATTGCCAAATGTACGGTAGTCTATCGATAATAAAATATCGATAAAATGGAAAACATATGGTGAAACACAGTAGGTTCCTTATTTTACCGCACATTTTATGATCTCAAGCAATTTGTGGTCAATATTGGACAACAAAATATTCTTGTTTTTTTGTCACAAAATAAAATTAGCTTTATTTAAACCAATTTCGTTTTGGAAATTTTTTGAATAGAAAATGGCAAATATTTCATTAAGTGAAGCGGAGAAAACTTTTATACTACACGGCGTTGAGGTAGTTATTTTTTGTAAGTAATAATTGATGTTATTACAATCTCAAAGTTTGCAGGAAGACTTTCGTTGCGATGGGCGATCACGACGAGACTATCGTCCAATGGAACTGGAAACCGATTTGGTTAGTAATGCCAGCGGTTCTGCCAGATTACGTTTGGCAAACACCGATGTATTAGTTGGAATTAAAACCGAAATTGATAAACCAAATTATTTAACACCAGACCAAGGAAAAATAGAGTTTTTCGTTGATTGGTAATTTTCTATATAATAATTTACATTGTCACAGTTTTCTAATTTGTCAACATACATTTAAACATTCTTTATACAGTTCTGCAAACGCTGCACCGGAATTTGAAGGACGTGGTGGTGAGGAATTGGCCTTAGAATTAGCCGATACTTTAACAAATGCATATGAGTCTCCAAAAGCATTTGATTTGAAAACCCTTTGCATACTACCGGGTCAACAATGCTGGAAACTTTTCGTCGACATTTTGGTAAATTCAAGTTTAACATTAAATTAATTAAAAAATATTAGTCTCAAATTCCTCCCTTTTTTTAGATTTTAGAATGTGGAGGAAACTTGTTCGATGCAGTTTCGTTGGCAGCGAAGGCAGCTTTATTTAATACAAAAATTCCACGTGTGACGGCGGCACTTATGGATGCCGGCGAAGCCGAATTATTAATATCGGATGATCCATATGATTGTACGCGAATTCAGATTGAAAACTTGCCTATTCTTGTAACAGTGTGCAAAATTGGTGATTCGTGTGTTGTAGATCCCTCAGCAGAGGAGGAAGAGTGTAGCATTGCGAGTGCTGTAGTCGGTGTTTCGAAAAGAAATGGAAAAAGTAAGATTTTAAATTCTAAATTGCTTTTTATAAAATTTCTTATTTTTAGATTATATATCTAACGTGCATACAATTGGAGAAGGATCTTTGCACAAGGATACAATGCATAATTGCATATTACTGGGCCTGTCAGCAGCTGAAAACTTAAATAACGAGTTGGTGAAAGCATTGAAACTCGAAGAAAGCCGCGTAGGTTCTAAACACCGAAATACCATAGGTTTTCTTAAATAAAATTGCAAAAATATAAACCCAAGTACGCCGATAATTTATTTGAGGCTCTTAATACTTCTATTAACTCATTTATATATAATATTTTATAATGGGTAATTAGGTTTAATATAATAAAGCGTACATAGTTTAGTTCCGCTTTTTGTTTTGTTTGGATGAAATTGGTTTCTTTTCCTTCTCGGGTGGTTTGGCGCCCGAGAAAAACGATGTGATCATTTCGCTGATCTCTGGCATCTCGTTACTCACCTATTCAAAGAGTGTACAAATATTAATATATGAACAGATTTAAGGATTTTGTACTTACTTTTGGAAACTGAATACTTTCAATTTCCTTTTTGGTCTCTGGATCATTGATCATTTTTGGTAGAACAAGCATAACTAAAAGTGGTAGAACCATCATCAAGACCATTGGATTGAACAAGAAATCTGTGATCTGTTGGTAAGAGAAAAGATTGTCAATGAATGCTTATAAGGTCTCGTAAGTTGTCACACTTTACCTTCCATTGCTCCCGTGTCTGGAAGTACTTGAAGCGAGTAAAAGCTTTAAGTTTCAAAGGGTATGGCACTTGTATGATTTGCGAAGGCTGTACATAGTTTACTTTACGAGCACGGAATTTACCCTTGGGATTAATCTCCACACGTACAGGCTCATAATAAAAGTCGGGGTTGTGTACTTCTAACACATAACTTCCAGATGGTACACTGCTGATAATAAATGTACCATCATCACGTAAAAATCCTTTATATTCTCCACCATTTACAGATATTGAAGTCTCAGATTGTCCTTTGGTTTGTGTCTCCGGAGCAAATACTTTTCCTTCAATTGTAAAAAGGCCAGCTAATTCCTCGCTCAAATCGTCTTGGCCAATCACCAATTCTGCATTGCTTATACTAAATAGAAATGACAGAAGCAGCCATAATGTACGATATCGAGTCATCTTCTTAAATTCTACTATATATTTCTTCGCAAATTGCTATTATATCGAATTAAAAATAAATTGTTAACCACATAAAATCACAAGAAAATTGTGGTGATACTCCAATTGAATGAGTTTCGATATTAGCTTCTCGATATATTTATAATATCGTAAATCATATGATACAAGCGTTGCCATTTTTGAATAAATAAATAAAAAACATAAAATAAAATTGCTAATTACATTGGTACGATTTCGATTCTAAAATAATTAAATCATTTTAAAAAATAAAACAATAAACTTAATTATGAAGTAAATTCGAAGAATTGTCCCGAGTTGGTAGTCAGTATCTGATTACTTACATATACTATTGTGATCAGAACTTTATATTACACTCACAAGAGGACTAATTGCATTACAGGACCTGTTACGAACAATAACATAAAGTGTGTCACCATGGTCATTTCGTCTTTCCTCGTCGTCCCTCGCCTACAATAATCGGTTTAGGCGACAAAAAAGTCCTTATGTGAACACAGTTTTAAGAAACGCAGGAAGTAGTCAAGTGGATTGCCAAGTTTTGAAGTATTATGTGGTCGATGGATTAGACCAATAAAATAATAACGATAATAATAAATAAAACACTAGGTTTATATGAAAATTTAACATTAAATATTATGCAGTTTTAAGAATGTAATAATAATGGTCTACAAATTCGTGTTTTATGATCAAATATTTTGAACAACTAACGTGTTAACAAATTTTTAATTTAATAGTGTTAGTTATCGCTGAAAAATCGCATTTGTATATTTCTCTAGTTGGCACTAATTTAAAGCACCCATCACTATTTTGTTTTACGATCGACACGGAAATGTCCTACAACGTTTTAGCATTTTCAAGCAGAAATATGTGCACATACATATGTATGTATATCGGAATATATTAACCTAGAATTTGTAGTAATGAAAAAAACTGTTCTCTTTACCGTTTTCCCAACATAATCGGAACGGATCCGGATGTATAAGAAGCGTCGGTCTAGCAAGAGTCTTCAGAACTATTATGGGAAAGTTTTATCCAACTACACAATTGAAAACAAAAAAATTCAAGTTTAAAATGAGCTGCATTTGCTTGCTGCTTTATTCAATCAAGACTAGTATGTTTCACCTACAGTTATGCCGGCTGATCAATTACGTGGGTGCTTGAATTGTGACCTTAGAACACCAGCTTTGGTAGGAAAAGGACACATCTTCTTTGGCATATCGTTGTGTGTTTAAACAGTTTGTTAGAATTCATTATCCACGATCAAAATAAAATAAAATGTCTATGTTATAAGGAGGTGGCCTCAACATCATCACTACAGAAAACGCTGCGAGTCTAACTGTTGCCTTAAACAGCATAATAATGACAAAAAAAGTAAGTAGAACTATGGATATACATAAATATTTATTTATAAAATAATTGCAATTTTCTTATCTTCAATGTTAGTATGCATTCAAGCAAACATTTGTGTTTCAAAAGTTCTTAAGAGTACGACTAAATAAGCTTTTCTTGAATATACTTGTACGACTATGCACATACTTACACGCACCTGTACATACTTGTATACTTGTATGTATATATATTTATATAAATACCATTAGCCGCGTGTGATTGTTGTTAGCAAGTCCATACAAATATACACATCAGTGTTAAAACGACAACGACACTCACATTCACCGTCACTAGCAAGTTTGATTTGCGGTCATATTGTCAGTTAGAGCGGCTCGAACCACTTGGAGTTGTCTTCAGTTTGTGGTAGTTGCGCTTCGCGAGTGGTTGAGCCAGTTGAAAAGTAGTGACATACCTGGTGTACATATAAACTTAACATTGGCAAGTGCGTAACCTAATAAAGTTGTTTTGTATTTATTTATTTTTTATTTTTTATGGAAGCTATGAACTGAATTAAACGTTAAAAGTGCAAAAGTGATACAAATGTGAGCAAATATTTTAAACTAATTTGTGCTTAATTCAAAAAAAAAATTAAAGAAAAACAAATATCTCTTATTGTGTGCTAAAAATATGTAGTTAAAAGTATTTTTGTTTTAAATTTTTTTCTTATAAAAATTCTTGAACGTAGCAAAGCTTTACCACGCCCTCGGCGTTTAGTTATGCAAAGTGTGTATTAGGGTCATTTGCGATTATAATTGAATTTTAAAGACATTAGTTGATCTGGACAGACATATACACATACAACTGTACATATTTGAGTGAATGAGTTTGTAAGCTGTGACGTCACACTGACTGTCTGCTCCAGTGGTAATCCCAGAATATCTAAACTAGTCTATATATGTATATTAGTCATAAGATTAATCCAATGTACTTTACATTTAAGTTAAAGCAAGCTCAGTTGTGTGAATTTCATACAAAACACATACATATACGTGTATGTATGTATGTATCCACATTTGAAGTATGTACATAAGTTTGTTGAAAAAACTGGTTTAAAAGTCTTTCTCACTTCTCGAAGTCAGCAACATCAACAAACTTTGTGACAACAGCGTGCGATCTCGACTTGTCGGAGAGTTTTTAATACTCTCACTCCCTTTGTAGCATATAGACAGACCGTTACAGTGATCGCCCATTGCAAGCATTGTTTAAGTATTATTTGTACTTTTCTTGAAAACTGAGCTTAACTTGTGTGAGCATAATTTTGAATTAGTTTAGTATAACTTAAAGAAAAACAATTAGGTTAGGAATTTTTGGGAAAAGTGCGATCTTGCTAATTTTTATTGACACGAGTATGTGCTGTAAATCTTGAAATTTTATAGAAATTGCAAACAAAACCTTCCTAACGGAACGAAAATGCGACAGATTTATATGCTGCCGCTGAATTTTTATTATAAAATTTTTTTATAAATAACAAATTTGCATCAAAAGTGGTCAGAGGTTTAATGATGAGGTTTTCATACAAAAACTTGATTTTAGTCTTTCTTAATATACTACCTTGTTCACGGAAGAAAGTATGCTTTTTTCATAAAAATTGTATTTCTTGTTTACTTGTTTAATTATGATTCTTTGGTAAAAATTTCATTCATTATTTATTTGTTTAATCGGGCAACCACTGTAGTTGAGGGCATGCACCACATACTTGAGTTTCGAGGCGTGTATCAACAACATCTTGTACGTAATTCGCAATTTGGCGGTAATGACAAAGAAAAAATTGCACAAAACATACACACATATGTACATTGTACATATGTATATGTGTATGTATACACCTGAATAACAAGTATGTGGAACACCTGTTAAATATTTCGTTTTACATTCAAATAAACTGCTATTTTTTAGCACACAAATATTTTGTACAATATTGTACTCGCACATAACATTTGTATGTATATACATACATATATGTACATATGTATGTACATATGTACGTTTAATTGCATGAAACATCATTTCATTGTATGCATTAGACGGTTAATGCTTCCTTAACCAATATAACGTTAATCACATATGTATATATGTACATACTTACATAAGTACATATGTTTTGTTGTATTTAAAACCCTGCAAGCGGTAGTCACACTTTTTGCGAAAATCACGAGAGTGTAAAGATGTGATCGCATATTTTCTTTGAGGCGTTCGTAAACTGTGCTTGAGTGTGTTGTTGTTGTTGTACCGGTTATCAGAGGGAATCTCAGTTGACTGTTTTCTTTTTGTTTTTTTTTTTTTATAAGCAATGTGTTTTTGACAATAATGCGACAAGAACCAATTTCTTACACGTGTTTGTTTGACATCGGAAATCGGACAGCGGTGGGTGGGCCGTATGCGTGTGGCATGGACACGGTTTATACATACATATGTATGTATGCAGACAGGCATTGTTATGCATGAAATGTTATTTACAAAATATATTTTTGATGCTACAACAACAATAATAAGAGCAACAACATACAATTTTGGAGTTATTAATGTTTTTGTTGTTATTTGTTGTTGCAGTTATTTTATTTTATTTTTTATTGTTTTTTTTTTTAGTTTCTATGATATTACAACAATAACACTAACCAGAAGCATATATTTTTTAAATCAAGCGATGTTGTTGTAATATATTTTTAGTATATTTAGTAGGGGGGTTTCATATAAACTCATAAAGTAAAACAGCGTTGAGAATTGTAATTGCGTAAATTCATTTTGTATGTAATACAACAACAATTTGTTTAAACAAGTGTAACAATTTATGATTTTACGATGCATGATGACAAGTTGTGTGTCCCCTAACTGCTTTTATTTGTTTTTATGATAATACAACAACAACAATAACCAAAAATGGGTAATGCCTGTTTTTAGTATGTATTATGTTTTAGTTTTATGATGTTACAACAACAGCAACCAAAAATATTTTTTTTTTGTTGTAGCGACAGAAAACATTTATGACATAAATTCGAAGAATGTTGAATGAGTTGCCAGGCCTTGGCTGGGTCCATTCCAGTTACTTAGACCCGACTGTCGGTTGTTGTTATTTTTGTTTGAAATTTCTGATGCATTTATTGTTTCGATTAGTTTTTAAAAACAACACCAACCAAAAGCATTAATTTTTGATATAATTTGTTTGTTGTTATTATTATTTTTTATATATGAAATAATACAGTTTTTGTTGTTGTTGTTAGTATTTCGATTAATATCATTATTAAAGTTGTTATTATTATTATTATTCGCTTATTTTTCAAACTCCAATCACTGCATATATGCATTATATATGAGTAAATCATAAATCCAAGCCATAATTTAAATAAGTTTCGCCCTTCACATCAACAATTTTGCCTCAATTAGTTTACTTTGCTTAAATGTGTCTTAAAAGCAGTTTACAAATGTGGCAATTACTTCACCCCATTCAATAAAATATAATAATCGATAAATGTAATTTACCGTTTACTCGCCTCAGCTTATTGTCCGAAGTAGTTGAAGTTCAAAACGAAAGCGAAAGTCAAACACTTTCAAAGTTTGTAAATATGGCAGTTATCTTTATCTGTCTGTATGTAGGCGCATTCCATTTTACATATGTATGTAAGTGTGCCTATGTATGTATTTTAATATACTGGTTTTTCCAGCAACACTTTCATTGACTCATACACCGCTTGGAAAACAACAAATTCTACTGCAGATTCGTGCTTAAAAACTCGTTTCAATGCGAAGATCAATTCTCGATGCTGTTTGTAATCCACACATACTTGTATATGTACATGTACAGATGTACATATGTGACTGTGTAAGTTTAAATTAGAACGAGTAAAGCAAAACCACAACTCATGAGAATTAAAACAAGCAGTGAGAACTCTTATTCAGTTTTAATTATGCTTTTCCTTGGAAATTAAATAAAAATATGGGAAAATAAACTTGCTACATAAATATATAATACACACACACAACACACCTCACGCCTGTCGCAAAATAAATCCATTAATGCATATATTAAAGTACAGTGGGTACTTAGTTAAAGTAACGGTGAATAAACTTCATGCAAGTGTATACAAAAAAAAAAATAAATAAATATAAAACATATTTTTAACTATTTCTTTATATTTTATAGTCACTTTCTATAAAAAAGTAAAAACATATTTTTAAAAGTTCATTTTTGTTCATTTAAAAGTTCAGTTTTGCAAATAAAAAACAAATTTATATTATTGACAGCTGGTATTTATTTTAAAGTAATTTTAGGTGATTTTTGAGTGTTAAAATCTAAAAAACATTAGTTATTGTTATAGAAAAAAATTATAAAATGAACAAAAAAAAATTAAAATTATCAAAACTAGTTTATATATAAAAATTAAGTTACTAATTTAGTCATTTAATTATTACTTTAAAATATAGCGTAGACATAAATTTTAACTAAGCATTTATTATTTATAAAATAACTTTTTTATTAATTTTAAGTTTTTCTTCATTTTTTAAATTAAGTTTTTTAATTTTAACGAATTATTCATACATATGTATATGTATGTGTGTTTGTTTTGTTTTTAAAACCATTTTTTATACGTCTTATATATGTAATTTTACATAAATCTTATTCAAAAAAAAGTCCATAAATATATTTTCGTTGAAATTAAAAAAAAAAAATACAAATTACATTGTCATTAGAAAAAGAAAAACAAAATAGTCATAAAATTATAAAAATTATTGTACATGTAATATAATATTAAAAGAATTTAAGAATTAAAGTATTTTTAGTTTTATATTCTATTTTTTGTTTATGTGTATTTCTTGATAATTGTTTTGTAGAAAAAAATTATTTTTAATAAAAAAATTTGTTTTTATATAAAATTTATTTACGAAATATTTTATAGTAAAAACTAATCTAAACAGCAATATTACATATAATTAATAAATTAATAATATATGTATATAAAATTTTCAATCAATTTCAATCCATTTATAGAGACATATTTTACCGTATAATTTAAATAAAAATAATATTTTTTTATAAAATTTGTTTACATGATATTTTGAAAATTTAAAAATTAAAATATTTTTAGTCTTAGATTATATTTTTATTAGTCATTGTTTTGTTGAAAAAATTTATTTTATTTAAAAAATATTTTTTATTTAAAAAAATTTTTATAAAATTTATTTATGCGCTGTTTTAGAGTAAAAAATAATTTAAACAAAAAATACTAAAATTATTAAGTTAAAAATAAATATAAAATTAATTTATTTATAAAAATAAATATATTTTTCCGTCGTTTAGTAATTTTTTTAATTTTTGAATGTTTAAATTTTAAATAAAATAATATTAGGATTTAGATTTAGAATTTGAATAAGGACTTAATAGTTAAATTTTTTTAAATAATTAGAATTCGGTTTTAGATCTATGTACATACGTGATATTTTAGATTACATGTAATTTTTTTGTTTTTTTAATTTTTTTGTAAGAAAAAATATTTCTTTGAATAAATAATAAATTTAGGTGCGTGAAGCATTTTAAAGTAAACATTTATTTAAATTAATTAAAAAATAAAATTTAAATAGTTTAAATAAAAAAAATTCCTTAATTTTAAATTTTGAAATTCTTAAAATTGAAAATTTAAAATTTTATGTATGTATTTTTTGTTTTCATAATTTTTACTAAATTTTAAATTTTGAATTTTTAAATCCATAAAATTAAAAAAATTTAATATTTTTCAATACAAACTGAAAGCTTCTCTCGAAATTCAATGCCATATGAAGTACACTTATTCAAAATACCGTTATATTTTTATATGTTAAGCAAGTACTTGAATTATGCTCAATTTCATGTATTTGAAAATAGTTTTTAAGGAAAACGTTTGTTAAAGCCACTCAACTTGGTCTATGAAAAATAAATATTTACCATAAGTGCATGACTAAAAGTCAGTATTAAAAATTTCTAATTTTTTTAATGTCAACACACTCATAATTAGATGTACATTTTCTACTCTGTATCACTCTACTTGCAAATTATGAAAAAATTACATAATATCGAGTGCCTACTGTACTTACGAAAATTTGAGCTTATTGTACTATTGTTCTATTTGCCCCACAAATGCCCCTTTCATTTCATGTAAAACACAAATTTACCTTTTCTAATACTTCCTTCGTTGACCAGAAACAGAATAAATTTGAGGGCGGTTTTCCATAAACCAATAATTCCAAGCCAACATAGCCTAATTTACATATGCGTGACCACCACTTCAACCAACACTACGTGTTGCAAGTTAACTGCCAGTCGAAGCAGTCGTAAAAGTGGAAAAGCCTGTGCTTAGGTGAAGTTGATTAAATTTTTTTGAACATAACCTCAAATTACGTTTTTAAATTTTTACTTACTTGTTGACCACAGTTAGGTAATAGGACGAATGTTTGCATGACGCCACCCACACTCATCATTTATGTGTATGCAAGTCACATTTGCCACTAAAATGTCCTGGATTCGAAACTTGAGCCATTAAGGCCAATACAATCCCACACAAAGTTGACTGACCTGAGCGATAATAAGGCTTAACTCATGCCTTAGCGCTCTGAGTCATGAAAAAACGATTAACCGCTCAAGTGAAAGGTGAAATATTTATTTCATAAGCAAAGGCGGACGGACATAACGTCAGCAGTGATTTGACACTTATTTTAGCAGAATTAGAAGCGTGGGCTACGTTTGAGAGCTACTTCCTGATTTATTTTAGTTAATTGAATAATTAATTAATTTGTTATTCTATTTCAATAAGTACACTATTTTTACTTATCTGCTCACAGCTTGAGGTTAGCTTTTTTGAATCAATTTACGCCAATTTAGGTTTGGTCAACTGGGCTAATTGGCTGGAATGAAATTTAGTCGCCTCAAAGAATTTTCCGTAGGCTGAAAACGCTTTGTGGAGCACAAAGAAACGTTATTTTAATTGTCCAAGTGTGGTCTCTAAGATCTGCGTAGCAAGGATCAGTCTCAAACCCGAACTTAAGTGTTTTAAACTCAATCCTATTGTCCGAGCCTAAAAAGTTAGGAAATTTTTTCCACGATATGCCAAACTCTTCTTCGCAGTTTGGCACCAATTAGAGATTCCAAGTGCAGCCAGGTCCTTCTCCACCTGGTCTTTTCGTAAGTGTGGACGTCTTCCTCTTCCTCTCCTTCCCTCAGCGAATACGCTCAGAGCTGGAGTGTTTTCAGCCATTCAGGAGAAAAGATCTAGCCAGCGTAGCCGTTGTCTTTTAATGCGATAAACTATGTATACGAGTATATGTCAATATCGTCGTATATCTCGTACAGCTCATCGTTCCATTGAGTTCGGTATTCGCCGCGGCCATAGCACAAAGGACCATAAACCTTCTCCTGAACCTTTCTTTCGGAAAACTCGTAGCGCCGACTCATCAGACATTGTCATCGTCCATGCCTGCGCACCATATGTCAAAATCAACCATCAATTATAACGGAAACCTTCAATTGGACTTTGTAACATATTAAGTGAATGGTATGCCATTGAGTTAGTGCAGATAAAGTTTAGTTAGTATGACCAAAGTGATGGCTGAGTGGATGGAGTGCTTTGTTGAGACAAAATCAAAAATGAATTTAAAAGTCATTGCTTGAAAATATTAAAAATTTGGCCAATACGACGTCATTTCCGACAGTTCCACGGAAAAAAGTACCTCCGCATTGACAGCGAAATTTCTTAAAGGATAATATTGAGTAAAAAGAAAAAAATGCATTAATTAAAATCATAAACCAAGTATTGAACGAAGTTTTTGTGTAAATTTTTCGACGAAATCTTGACAGCCGATGTCTTTAAAGTTCAAGATACAATAAAGCTGACTTTGTGCGATCAACTTTAAAAGCTGTATCTCCAAAACAATTACACGGGTCAACTTGAGCACTTAGGACAATGTTCTAGAGATGTTATTGAAATAAATAAAACAATATTTGTTTTGAAACGCTGAAACCTATGTAATCCCTTAAGCGCTTTGAATGATGTGCAGCCGTATTTGGAATAATAATGGATAACAAATACGTTTTTTTTTGGTTCTGACCCTAACAGCGGTACAAATTTTGGCAATGCTCTCTTATTTTTGTCAATAAAGATTTTGAGTTTTAGCCAAATCGAATTTTAGGAAATAATTCGACCATAGCGTCATCTAACAGTTTCCAACTGCACCAGAACAATTTGTTGGATTTTCGGGAATATTTTTGTCCATTCATTTGATCAACAGTAAGCTGTCTTGAAATTATCAGCAAAATCAGTTTAGTTGCAATGAGTATTTTAGATACATACACATTAAAAATCTTTGGCTAAAAACGGGTTTAAGACTTATAGTCTCTTGGTTTAGGTTTGTCGGAATGATCCGTATCCCCCATACGCAATTTTATAGAAAAAAATCATCTCGCTCTAATACGCATACATCCGATAATGCACGAACAATTTGCTATTTTGATAATAGAATCATAACTAAATTTGATGTACAATATCTAAGAGCCATGAAACGTGCGAAGTGCTTTCGAGTGCTTCTATTAATACGTGACTAATGATAATAGATTACGCAAGAAAAGTTACAATAAATTAGTATTGTTTGCGTTCTTTTTAGACTGATTAATTAACCGCTAATATAATGACGTTGCAATTTGCCAATTATAATCATAAACAAGAAAAAGTCGTTTATTTCGGCGGAACTAAGACTATAATACCCTTCAAAGGTGCATTCCTTTTAAAAGGTGATCCATTTCCAGGTTCCCTACTTTTTTAAAGAAAAATGCAGAGACTTCAAATTCCATGGGGCTTGGGGAATGTTTATTATCATTCGAAAGAACATTCTTTGGCATTTATTTTTTGAACATTATCGTTTTCAAATGTTGGCGTCTCAGATGGTCCATCCGTTTAATCCAATTTTCGAAGACTCGTTTGAGCATTTCGACTGGTAACTGGCGATGTATTGATCCAAGACCTCAATTAAAGCGAGATTGCCATCATTGACTTTAAACTTTACATATCCCCACAGGAAAAAGTCTAACGGTGTGATATCACACGATCCTGGTGGCCAATCGACCGGCCCAAAACGTGAAATTATCAGCTCACGAAAGTTTTCTCTAAAAATCTATTGATTGATGCGATGTGTGGGAAGTGGTGCCGTCTTGTTGAAATCAAATATCGCCGAGATCACGAGCTTTAATTTCAGGCTTGAAATAGTCGGTTATCATTCCGAGTTAACGGTCGCCATTGAGGATTTCCTTTTCACCGGCAGAATTTTTGAAGAGATATGGACCGATGATTCCACCGGCTAGTTCGCGTACACACAGACAGTCAGACGGACAGACGAACATGGCAGTACCTCATGCTGATCATTTATATGCAATATATAGTTTATAGAGTCTCCGAGGTTTCCTCCTGGGTGTTACAAACTTTGTGGTAAGTTTAATATAATCTGTTCAGGGTATAACGATGTGATAATTCACTTGGCACGTATTTAAGAATGTCTGTCTTTATGCACATACTTATATTAGAGTACATTTATCACAATCTACCCATCATAAAAATTTATAAGCAGCACCCAATTTCCATGCATTGATATGTTTTTATGGAGTTCCAAGTCCTAACCAAGCAATAAGAAATAGTAACAGTGCTTTTACCCATGATTAAGGCATACTATATGTACATATAGTCTATGTACTATACTGTAACCTTTCTTCATAAATACTTTTTCAATTAAAAGATCACAAATTGAGCATTTCTGCGCTGCTTGCAAATCGTGTCTATCGCGGTGCTGCTGTAACGAACATTTAAAGTGTATGCATCACCATATCGATATAGCGGTGGGGAAAAGCAACTTTGCTCATAAATGCAATTACTTAAATTTATGTATGTGCATGTTTGTGTATGTGTGCACTATGTACTTTTGTACCAGACATCTGGTTGTTGGCAATATTACAGATCAGAGTCAAGTGACAAATGATAATGGCACAGATATAAATACTCATTTTGACATACATACATATTTATATATTAGACAGTTGTGCAAAAACAAGTGGCAGTCTAAGTGGCTATTGTTCGCAAAACTTGCGAATTTCTTAAAATTGCAGTTGGTAATTTCTTATGAGCTTATCGTTATCTTAGTTAAACAGTTTCATTCAATTTTTTTCTTAAGACAATATTCTTTTTGGACTCCGAAACTTTTTTGGGAGGCTCTGTTGCTAGCATGGACGTGTCAAATATACATCTAAAAGATCTAAAATACATATATTTGAATGAAACAAGCAAAAAGAACAATAAAAGCGATAACTCCATATTCCGAAAAGTTTGCATTTAGTTATGTTTTTTCTTAGTAATGCCAGACGGAAGTTCAGTATAATTTGAGCTGAAGTATTTTTAGTATTTAGCAGCACTGATGATGCTTCTACGCCTAACCCGCAAAGAAAAAGATGATTTTGGCGAACTTTAGGAGCGATTTGATGTCTAATTTTGATACTTCTTATAGTTCCTTGAACTGCGAAGGTCTTACATATCTAAGACGACTTCTAGACAATGCTGGATAATAACATAGGATATGTTTCGCCGTTTCTCTCATGCCTACTTCCCTGTATTTTATGCACGGGTCGTTGTGACCCGTCATGAGGCCAAAAACCATTGTGCCGTCCTTTCGAGACACAGATTCGTCTCTCAGCCTTTTCAGGAATTTCATGGGGTATAGTTTTTAGCGACTTACGTATTTCCTGTATTACTTCGGTACCTAGACGGATGACATTTTTGGCAGTATCAAGAATTATTTAGTCTCTCGGAATTCTTTTATGGCTTGGAACCCAGTATATATCCGGCAGCCGTTATATCTAATGCCTATCGGCTTCTAAAGACATTTTTTGATGCAATGCGATGTGAGAATATTGGCTTAATTGTCACCTGCTTTACTTTCAAATTGTTTTCAGAAGCTCATTAAGCAACACGTGACTTCATCAGTGCGCTGGGGCTAAGTGAGGCTATGTGATTTAGGAGAGGGCACAATAGTCCTAAGGTCGCGGTGCATTCCTCATCTTTAAATCTAATCTAATCTAACACGTGACAACAGGAGTGGTGACAGTGCCTCCCTGAGTAGTTCCTGTTTACACAAATTTCGTTTCATTCTATATTAAACCTCTCGCAATATTTAAATGGAGAAATTAAATCCACGGACCCAAAAATATTTAAAAAAATTTTTGACGAAGATTCCCTGAAAATAAAAAAAAAATTTGAGATCAAATTTCCTATTTTGGTTTAACTGTTTTCATCTTTTTGTTCCAAATCATGAATTTGCTCTCATGAATTTCGACCTCGGATTTCAAACCAGCATTAAAAAGGTTTTAAGTAAAATAGCAAACCTTGAAATACCTTTCGAAATATCTAACGGTAGTTTGTCGGCGGCTTAAAACTTGCAGGAATATTCATTTATCGAAAAAAATCACATTGCTAATGGGAATAAAACCTCGGTCAAGCGACTATCAGAGCTGCGAATTTGCGGATTTTGACATTTCAGCGTCTTTTAATTGCCTTCAATTAAGATACACTTATTAATCTGCGAGACAGTGACACTCAATTTTGTTACATACACTGTGCTATTAAAACTTTATCTTATATTATATTATCAACAACGAGAGACGAATGAAAGCGCTAATGACAACAGACAAGCGATCATAATTTCAGTATTTTAATTCGAATCAAGTCAATAAAGTGAACAATTTCATTTGTTAACTATTCAAATTAAGATGGTTCCACTTTATAAATAGGTGCTGATTCATCAATTCAATCAAGTAAAATTTTAACCGATGCTTTTAATATTTGCGACTTTGGAGGTGACGTTGAGGTCGTCGTAATTCCTTATAAAATTGGAAACAATTTTTTTTTTATTTTTACGATGAGTGAAATTATTCAACAAAGAAGTTCCATTAAATTTTGTGTGCGGAATCAAATTTCTGGTGACGAAACGTTCAGAATATTAGAAAAGGCCTTCGGTGATTTTTTAGTCGCGAAAAAGTTCTTTTGATTGGTACAAATAATGCAAAGAGGGTCGACGATTAAGAGCAAGAGATCTTACTGTCATCGTTGGAAAATCAAAAGGATTAGTTAAAACCATTTTGAAAGATCATTTGGGTCGAAGAAAAGTAAAAGCAAGTTTGGGTCCAAAATCACTAAATTTTTTCGAAAAACAGCTTGGCCTTAACGTTTAACGCTTTCCGACAACCAGGATGTCGTGAAACATATTATTACTGGCAATGACTCTTGCATCTATGCCGAGGACTCGGAAACAGACAATCTATCGGTCAAATATCGTGGTAAAGGTGAGATTAAGCCGGAAAAACCACGTCAAAGCAGATCAAAATCAAGGTTGTTGACAGTTTTCTTCGACTACCGAGGTGTGGTTCACTCCGAATTCCTTCCGACCGGCCAAACTGTCAACAAGGAATACTATTTGAGTATTATTCGTTATTTGCGCGAAGCTATTCGTAAACAGAGGCCAGAATTATAAGTCCACAACTCTTGGTTAATGCACCATGGCACTTCTTCGTGAGTTTTACGCTTTTTCAACCAGTATCATGCCGCTACCCACATTTTTGCCTCATTCCGCATCCATGTGCGTTTTGGCTATGCAGCAAACTCAAACGACTGCCCGGGCAAACCGTTTTGAGTCAATTGAAGGCATTACACGTGAATCGCAACGCGCATTGAAGACTATTCCGCAAATTGACTTTA